>BMAO01004465.1:0-35186 GCA_019973975.1 Trichonephila clavata
TAGTTTAAAATTTAAATGTTTAGAAAAAAAATTCACTTCTTGTATTTTGAGAATGTTTTCTACCTTCTTGATAATTCGAAGTATTTCATTGGTCCCTCCAACTTCGAATTATCGAGAGTTGACTGTATATATATATATATATATATATATGAGTTATGGCAAACATGTATTCTATATTTGTTTTTCAACTACAACATTAAATACACATTATCAAAGACACTTAAAATACAAGCTTAAATGCATGTAAATAAATCATAGTAAGATAATTCGAAGAAATTATTGCTTTACAGAATGATTTCTACATATTTCAGGAAAATATGATTGAAAATAAAACTTCTGAAACATACATAAATAACAATTCAAAATATTACTAAACATAAAATATGTCTTAAATTAGTAACAGCTTTATGATGCATAAAAGTGTTGTTCAACAGTTTCAAAATTGTTGATTGCATTTCATTACACTTTGGGAAAAACAGGAATTGTTTTTGAAACGGTAATTCATTCTAATGCTTTCCCAATATATTAATTTATCTTATAGTAATATTTTAAACTTATGGTATATGAGCACATTTTGATATTAATTATTCTTCCTGAAACCAATAATAGGAATTTAAGTATTTTTCCTCTTCATAAGCGTACTGTTAAAAAGAAAAATGTGAATCTGGAATTCATAAATTCAATTAATGTTTATCCTTAGCAGAGCGGAATTTGAAATTACATATCATTTTCTTGTATCGCTTTGGTAAAGTATTATTTATTTTTGCTTAACCAGACATGACAACAAAAAAAGAACCCAATGGAAACGGAGAAACATTTACGGTTAAGCGTTATTTCGATATCCGATAAATTAAAAGTCCGTTGAACAATTTGCACAACACTTTAAAGTTTCTTCCGATCCAATAATCAATTTTGTGTTTTTATTGCTTTGCATTATTTTAAAATCAGATGAATATCTCCTTAAAACATTTATTTAAATGAATGCGGAATTAGTCGTGTTTTGATAACATAGCTTGAAAGTTTAACAAAAAAATGTATTCTGTTATTGTTTCACTTTTCTTTTAAAAAGCCTTCATACTTCCTCTATTATATTTCCATTTTCACTTGCATTTAGTACAGAATTTTAGGTTTATGTTTGTATTTGGAACACAAGCAAGTATAAGCTAGTATGGACTTTATAACTACATATTTCCTCATAAAGACAAAGTAAGACAAGACAAGATTAATCATAGAATATCTATTTCTATTTTAAACTCTTTATCAAAGATATAGAAATGACACCTGATAAAAACTACATATTCCTAATTTTTTTTTAATTTCTCGTTTTTTAAACAAACTGTTGATTAAACTTCCGAAAAAAAGAACAGAAAATGTGACTTTAAAAAACCAGATATTCATTTTGATATATTTAACAATATAGCTAATAAGTTGTGTTAAAATTTTTATGTGTGGAGCATTTTCTGTTAAAAGTAAATATATTGTAGTTAGGAAAGAGTATCAGAATATATTATGGATGTACTGTACAAGGACCTGTCTATCAATTAATTGGGCGTTTGTAGATCATTCTATGACCAGACCGACACACTTGAAGAGTGTGTAGGGAGTATAAAGACTACTCTGAATCACATAGGAATGCATAGTATCAAATGCCGTTGTTAGGAGCTATAGTTCAAAGTAGCAGAAAAAAAGAACAGAAAATATTTTATTGAAAGGTTGAAGTAAAACAGTTACCTGAAATTATGGTCACGAAACATCTGGTAGGCTTGAATTTTCGTATGAAAAATGAGCTTGTATGCACTGTCTTTTATCCTGGTCTACCACTCCTTCTGAACTTGAATTTACTCTATTTAACCAGCTGTCTGAAGCGCAATTTTGCATAAATCACTTAGTCCATAGAAATTCTCAAGCAGCGCACTTAAAAATTACATCATCATGCCTTTAGCACTATAGTAAATCGAGATTGTACAATCCATATAAGTGCAGAAAGATAAATAAAAACAGAATGTACTTTTAAATATAGACTTGCTGTGATACTGACCCCACATCGCATGGAAGAAAATCTGTTCCTGTCTGAAAATTTTCCCGAAGACGAAAAGGTAATTTACGGTTTAAGATCCATACATACCCAGCAATTTTTGGTTGTGAGGATTCTTGAAGTTTTGTATGTACATGGGCCATCCATCCACCTTAGTATAACTGAAACATGACATTTGACAGACTGTAATGGGTACTTTGTCTCCAACGCTTCAATTGACTATTGCCTTGAGTTGTTGATTTTGTTGAACTTTTTTCTGTTAAAGAAAATTGATCTTTCTCTGTCTTCCTTTCCCTTCTTTCTTTCTTTTTTTTTTTTTTTGCCTGACATTTCCGATAACTTTTCTCATTATGCAGAAATCTCTTGGCGAATGTTCATACACATTGCAGTAGCTTTACTTGAACTGCGTTCAGGTATAATATTTTAATGACAGATATAACAGTAGTTCCATGATGAGTTAATTGCTTAATAAAAACATGAAACACACTACATTATAAGGAAAGTAAGGAAACACATTGTTTCTTTATAACAAATAGCCAAGCTAAAAGTTTAATATTCCTCGTTTGCTATAAATATTTTTTTGCAATTCATATAATTTCCCTTTAAAGGGTTAGAAAGGGTAAGCAAAATGAAAATGTATAGTCACACTTATTCATTGTAATAAGGTTCTTTTTTTTTTAAGAAAAGATGTTTTTCTCCTATTAAAATTAGACAAATTATGTCGTGTGGTAGAAGAAAAATATTTTTCTCATTGATTAAGATTTTAAATAAGGATTACTGAGATAGATATAAAAAATTCCATCAGTGAAATTACATGAGATATAAACTATTTATTTTGAGGAAATATACTGGAATTCAACAACAAATTTCATTTACTCCGAGTATTAACTGATGATTAAGATTTATAGAATATTTAAAAGTTTTTACACAACTATCCACGTTAGAATTATTTTCCCAACATAGATATTATAAAATAGAACAAAGCGTAATACATATATATATATATATAATATATATAGATATTTAAAAATATATTTAAAAAATGTTTTAAATTAGAAAAAATAATAATAAAAATATTTTATAGCTTCTTCTATAAAGGATTTTGGTTATTAAAATTCCGATTCTTACTTTTTTCTATTTTTAAAAGAATAGGAGGGAAATGTAAATGATATCACCATTATCATATTAAATAAAATAATCCTTTTTTATTGGAAGACGAGGGTATAGTATCAAGATGCGGAAAAAACATTTTTTTTGCTCTTGACATCTTAATTAAAATTCTTTGTTCTCGCTTTTAAGGTTGTAAGATATTTAGCCTTTTGTTTCTTTTGTACAAAGCCTTTTTTCATTACGCTTTACCACAAAATAAAAGTAGGAAATGCATAAAGTACTGCAATTGCAGTGAAAACCGTTTAACACGAAACTGACGGGACAGAAATATTTTGCCGTGTTAAAAGAATTTCGTGTTAAAAGATGTTGCAAAAAAGTCATATATTAAATAAAATTAAATTTATTAGATTACATTTTATTTACTTAGGTATGCATAAATGCATGTACTTTATAACACTCAATGAAACGAAAACATTCATAATAAAATTTTATTCAAATTTTTCAAGGATTTGAAAAGCAAAACATTTTCTCTATTCATTACATGGAACTGTCAAATGTTGTTAAATTTTTTATTCATTTCACCATTGGAATGTGCTTTTAAATAACCGCACTTACTTTTCATAATGCTTCATATTTCGGAGGACATGGGAACAGGAGCTGGATCATTAGTTTCATTTGCATTGTCTGAATCTGCATCAATGATGTTTTTTGAGCTTTGAACAAACTTCAAAATGTCTTTTTCTGGCACAATTGGGGCTGTAGAAACTTTATCACCATCTACTGTAACGAATTTTTCCAATGATGAACTTCCGTTTGCTGGGCGTTTTCCGTATTATGTTTATTCCCAAAAAAATGATTTCGTGTTAAGAGAAAGAAATTGAATGAAAATTCATAGTAGTTTGTCGAAACCATTGTATTATCTCATGTCAACTGATATTTCGTCTTAAGCATTTTTGCGTTAAAAGTATTTCACTGTTCTCCAAACTCAAATGCTTTATTTTAATTTTAAAATTATGTAGATGATAACAAAACATTATCTCGCAAGATGTCTGTGAATTTTAGTACATTTTCTGTTCATTATTAAGTTTTAATTTTGGCTTTAAAATTAAGAATATAATTAAGTCTAAAATTATAGACATGTTATATATACACATATAATGTATATATATATATCTGTGTGTGTGTTTGTGTCTGTGTGTGTGTATTATCGTTAACGTGTGCGCGCATATTTCAGTTATTTCATAGAATAACTAGATATTTAATGAGATAACTGATCAATTTAGTTAAAGTATTTAATACATGATAAATTTCATACTTTATCTAGTTGTTCTTTGAAATAACTAATAATAGAGCAATAAATTTAAAAAATTATCAATTTCAAGGTTATTTCATAGTTTAAATGATTGTAAATAGCTAAAATCTTTTGAAAAGTGCATTTAATTCCTATTGCGGACGATTGATTGATAAATAATAAGGAAAAGCAGATGATATATTTTTTATTGCTAACATTACTTAAAAATAAAGGGAAAAAAGAATATGTGGCATAAATAGTTAGATTTAAATAGTATTTCAAAATCACACGCTGGGAAAAAATAAATGTTGCTTCATAAAAATATCAAGTAAACTTTTTCAAATAAAATGTTAATTTCAATTTTATGAAAAACCTTTATTTTACTTTTCATTATTTATTAGAGCTAGGATTGTTGTGATGACTCCTTGAATTGCATTGCATATTATTTTTTTAAACAAGCATACTTTTTTACTTTTATACATTTCTTACACGAGCCGACATCTATAAGTTATTCAAAATTGACTAAAAGAAGCTATAACCGATTCAAAGAATTTTAAAGTAAAGTATTTCATACTTTAACGTTCAAGCAATCGTTAATCTACAGAATACTTAGTTAAATCGTAGAACTAAATAATTTTATATCCTTTTATTGACTTGTCTAGTTATTTCATGAAATACCTAATTATTCTATGAAATGGCGGATTTTACACTTTAACGCTAACACACACACGCACATATATACATGGTAAACATTGGGGTGTTAATGAAAAATAACATTATTATTTGTACATGAACTTTAATTTAAAACTGCATTTAAAATGAACCTTCAGATTTAAAAGAAATATATAATGGTGTTATTTTGTAAGAGCATCGCAACAAACAATTCAGAAAAAATGTTGATGATACTACTACAATCATGCAGTGTAGTTAAATTCAAATTTATTTTTTACTCAAAGATATATGAAATGGAAAATTCTAAAAAAAAAATATTTCCTTTGGACCATTTGTTCAAAAAGCTGCAAAACGTGAATACGAAATAACTGACATATTTTGAAACTGTGTGCGCATCAAAAAAACTCCATTCCATTTTCTAAATATTTTTTACACATTTTTTTTTGCAGTTCCAAAGTGTTTTTCTTTATTAAGCTTAAACTAGTAAACAAGTAGCTGAAGAAAATCAATATTAACAAACAACAAAATCCAGTTCTATATCGGTAAGTGTTTCAAAGCTCATAGATGCCATGACTAAAGGAAATCGCGTGTGCAAATTCACAGCTTCGATTCCTGCCTTTCTGAGAGACAATAGCTTGGAAAAAATTGTATCATTTTGCTTCATTACCTCCATTTTATCAGTAAAAACAAGCTTTTAGAAAGCTTACTTTATGTCAAATTTACTTCAAAAAAGTTGAATTTAAACTGAATAGCAAATAAATAAAAATGATAGTTATGTTAACTATTTTAAATGAAAATGATTAAACTATTAAGAATAAAATAATTCAACTGAAAAATTAATTCTACAGATGATTTATACAATGAAACAATCCTCATATTTTTAATTCTTTTCAAAGTCATTGACGGAATTTTTAAGAAATATATAAATGTAGTAGTTATACAGAGAATATTATTAAATTTAAATACAAAGAAAAAATATTCATCTAAATATTCTGTTTTTGCAAATTAGAAATATTATTCTTTTTAACAATTAAAAGTAGAAATTCATGTTTTTATTTGTAAACTTCATTATACACGTATATTTTCCCTCTTTTCCTTAAAAATAGGCTGAATGATTAATTTCATCATGAATAATTTGAGTTTTACTTACATATACACAGTACGAACAATTAAATGTGGAATAATATTTATTCATTTTTGCACTCTTATAGCCCTACCCCCTGATTTATTGACAACTTAAATGTTTTTAGATATGTTGTCTTTACGATTTATGATCACACATCTGTATCAGATTTAGCTCTCTTTACTTTTAAAGTATTTTTGTAGTCAGTTTTATGTAACCTTATTTTGTATTACATAAAACTGACTTCAAGATCGTTTATAGCGTTTGTAAAAAAGATGACTATTTTATTATTATACGGTTAACTTGTAACGGATACTATTCGGGTTCTTCTACTAATCCTCTAGGGGAAACTTTTCTTTAACTGTGATTTTAGTTTAAAAACCGCTTTCATAGAGATGACTTGATTTTTTTTATGCAAACGTAAATATTCTTTAAGCCCTGACATTGGGTTTGTAGAGTTAATGGTTAATCGTTCAGATTGTTAATCTTGAAATCTAAGAATAAGAGAAGATGAATTGCGAATGAAAGGTCACGAGTCATGATATTAATATTCCTCGTAGAATCCAACAGGAGTTGTGGCAGTAAATATCATTTTAGCTGACCGAGCTACCGCGGTTCAAGAAGGATCGTCACAAGGAGCTTCGACTAAACTAAGTGATTTTCAATAATTTTATATGTCAGATTAAATTATTTCAGATTGCTCCCAGAAATAAGCTTTAAAGTTGTGTATTTCCATAAAGTGTTAAAAATTGAATAAAAGTAGCTACTTTTAAAATCCTGTCTGCTTCTTCTCCGAACCCTCTTACACCCGAGACCTTCAGACCACGTCAAACTTTTGAAGTTTTTTTTGTTTTGTTTTGTTTTTACATTGAAACATTTTGCAGTAGAAAATTCTTGGTTCGACCCTCATATAGACGAAGCCCATTGACTTAAATATATTTGCCCATCCATCTTAAATCAGTAAATTTCACTTACAGTTATCTGGTTCATAAATGATTTATAACAATATTCTTTTTTACTGAACAGGTATTTGTTGTCAGTGATCTATTTAATAAAACAAATTATATAGTTCTGAAGGCACCTTTAGTTTTGTTCATGCCAGGATAATGTATTGTAACATTATCATCGACAATAGCAGAAAAGTGCTTTTTTATCATGGAAAAATCCATTCTTATTTGATTTAATCTGAGTAATTGTAGTACATGTAGCAAGAACAAGCTCTAGAAGGAATTTGCATTTAATTACCAAATGAAAATTTTAATCCGTGCTTTTTGTAACTTCCGTTGTTTGAACATGTTATGAGTAATAAGAACGATAAATTATGAATGATCGTAGATAATTCCCATTTTTACTAGCAAGTGAGTGTAAAAGCGTATATCGGCTATTAATTATGTTTTAAATCAGATAGCTCTAATTATTAAAATACTCATTTTGTAAGAATACTCGTGGACTTCAAGGGTACGAGGGGGGGCGCGAGGATATTGAAAAATCGGAAACAAAATATTCTTTAAAAAAATTATTAATTTACTGGAAGTAACCAAACAGAATACATTCTGACATTAGAAAAAAATAATATACACATTTACACTTATAAATGTATTAGTACTGCACAATATGTTTTTATAATATTAACAATTTTAAATTAAGAACAAAACTAATAATTAACAGTGACCTCATGGGCTTGTCATATATGAAATTATATACACAGATTAACGCTTATCTTGATAGTTTGTACGATTTATAAAATGCCGATTAAAAGTTACGCGATTCAATCCGCAATGCCACCGTTTTCTACGTAGGCACGCGTATGTGATGTCTTGGAGGAGGCAAAAAAAGGGTATAATACATAAGCAAATCCCCTGAAATTAGTAACTCCTTCACAAGCATTGTCAAGGTCCTTTTATTGCATTCCAATGCCTTCTGAATAATTTTATGGATGCCATGCACTAAAAGATCGTACTTCAGAAAGTCGTATATATACGTTCGGGGCAATTAACGCTTTGGTTGAGCAATACGTTTATATACACCGATGGCACTTAAGAGGATAAAGTCGTATTGTAACATTAACGTTAAAGAATATTATTATTGAATTCATACATTGTTATTGTAAGGAAGGCGGAGGCGCGTTAAAAATAATGATTGAATCTTGGGTCGCCAATATTGAAATTTTGAGAAGCACTGCCTTACTTCGTTCCATTTGCGAAGCAATCACAGCTTTATACAAGTGGCGAGGCATTCAACACATCGTAACAAAGTTATGTTATTAATAATATTTGAATCTATAATTGGAGAAATCCAATGTAAGCTTTTTAAATGTTAGGCTTACGTTACCTCTTTATAGTTACACATTTATCTATTCTAACACTAGTGATTTAATCCGAGAGAAAGCGCGCACTCGATAGTAACGTTAGTTGTCACGTGCAGCGACAGAATCACCCCATTTTTTTTTAGAATTATTTTTATTGTACACGAGAAAAATCGTATTTTCAGCGAATAATATAACCAAAAGAAATTATACTTGCCTACTATTAAGGACTTTTCAATTTTTCCTTGATAATTTGAGAAAAATTTCAATCCAACTGAACTAAAATGTTTCAAATGTGCCTGAAAGAAGGACACAAACCACAGACACTTTTCGGTAACATTACATGAATGATATTTTCAGGCAAAACTGGCATGTTTTATTTAAGTTATTGTAGTTTTATTGTCATTTATGATTGACAAATAGCATGCTTAACTTTTTCTTGTATGTGTCTTTTTGACTGGGCGCAGTGTGTCTTGTAATGCACATGTGTCTACATATTTTTCATGGTGGAGGTTTTTAGGTAGCGTTTGAAAATTTTGCTTACAACTCGAATGTTTCATTTTCATCGCTTATGTGAAATTTACTTTCTCTACCTTGATTATTATCCATTACTTCATCATGTTATTCCTTTGCTTGATTAGTTACAACCTCATCCAAAAGATATTACAGATGCTGATTTCCTTTTTTATTATGTTCATTTATATTTAAAAACCATAATGAGTCATACAGCACAGTTATCAAATCCAATAAGTCGTTCACAGGTATAAAATGTAGTCTGTTAGTAGAAAATATATTGGAACAATAGTGGTCGAGCGGAGAACTCAATCGCCTTAAGTACCTTAAGATTGTAAAAAAACGTTTGCCATTCCGAAAAAAAGAGGCAGGTATGTGACAAATAGCTTTTACTTTCCACGAAGACTGCAGAATAGACAACACATGAAACGAAGGCTCTTAGAAAAGATCTAACCCCTGATGAAATTGCTAATTTGTTGCGATAACTCTCTGTGAATGAATTGGCTCGAATTTAGACTCTAATAAAGATATAAGATTGAATGAAAGTGACTGTGAAGAATCTCAAGAAAGTGAAGATGCATTTGACAATATTCCAGTAAATTCTGATATGTGTGGCGATAGGGATGGCACAGACTATGTACCGCATAACAACATTGTTCCTGGCAGATTTGCGACACAAAATATTTTGTGACAAAGCAGTGGTCCAACAAACTTCGCGAAACATGTCAAAGTCAGATTTTTATGATGTAAAGGGTCATATTATATGATAATTATATGAAATTATTTTAAAATGTCTTAAAACTATATAAACCCTATTGCACTGTAGTTCTTCAATTATTTAGTTAAAACAATTACTTTATATATTTTATATCGCCGTGGCAAAATGACATCGGCGGACGTTTAAAGGTAATTGAAATCCCGGACGTTCTAGTGTTAAAACCTCTAAGTTGTTCACAAGGAAAAGTGTAACCTGTTCATAGAAAATATTTTAGAACAAAAATTGTTGTATGGAGAACTGCCCCGCAAGTACCTTAAGATTGTAAGAAAACGTTTGCCACCTCCAAAAAAGAGGGATATATGTGATGTGAATACATTTTAGTTTCTATGAAGACTGACATATAGGAGGATACTGACAAGGTCATTGGTAACCAATAAACAGTTTTCCCACAATTAAAGATTTCGTGACCCTCGGATGGCTCTGTGCCCCCACGTGACAGCTCGCGGGTTAATTTAACAAAAAAATCATAATAATCGGCCTTGAGAAAGTTGTTTAAAACAACAGTAACAAATTCTTAAGCAGAAAAAAGTATTACAAAAATAATGATTCTCTTTTATGTGCATGAAAGTAAACCGACAGGTCTCATATTAAATAGATTCATGATTCAGATAATTGACTAGAAAAATTTTTGCAAGCGCCATTTTAAACAATAATGTTGTTATCCTTATAATTAAAATCAGTATTGAAGATCTTAAATAAATATAAGCTACCTCTTATATTTCAGAGAAATGGCCGTTTTTATATGTCAATGAGAGGAAAAGATATATTGCAATTGTATTACGATGCATTAATGTGCAATTTATAATGAAAACAAATTACAAAAGAATTAAGCTGATCGAACCAGTTCAGCATTCCTACAATTTACATTCATAGATCATGACAAAGAAAAGCCTTCTCTGAACAACAACAATCTTCTCCAAAATGTGGCTCAAATAAATTAAATGCCGTAGTAGAAAAGTTTATGGTCCTCTGGAGACAAACTTGGTTTTGGAATTTGTCCAAAATGTTTGCCGCTGAGTGATATTTACTCTCGTCTCTAGTTCCAAGTGCTAAATTTCGAATAGTGGAAACTAAGCAGCAAAGAGATGTTTCGAGAGGAAAGATAAATGAAGTATAGAAATGACATTCATACCCATTGATTTTGAAATTTGACAATAGAATGAACATTTGCATTCATTCATCTTCACGTCAATTGGTGGAGAGTTTGATTTTCAGAGAACTGTTATATTTCATCAATCATGCAAGTGAAGTTTTATTATCAGTAAATGTTAGAAAAAAATTATGTTTGAATGTTATTTTTGAATATTTCATTGATTGATGAAATCAAACAAAATATGTATGTAAATGCTTTTTTATTTTCATAATTAATTTGGAACTTTTTTTGGTAGGGAAATTTATATTTACTTATTAATGATTTAACTAGACAGTTTTCTCAAAGATCTTTTGAAAATCTAATCTTTTAATCTAAGGTAATATTTATACATACAAAAAATTTTACAAGAATGTGCTAACAGTTTTTAATAATTGTCTTGTTCCCTAAGCAAGACTGGTGTTTTTTGTTTGTAAAGGATATAATGAATGCAAAAGGCTTACGAAATATATGGACGATAATTTTTATTTAAAAAAAGATTGAAACTTCGTGCTGAAATGCTGGCTGTATCTATTGTTTTCATTACAAAAGAACATACATTACAATTAGTAAGCATATTATATTATTTTTGATTTAAAACATGTATTGGTATTTATTTTGTTCTAAGCAATTCTTATTATTATAAAAAATAAGTTTTAATGGAAACGTAGATTTTACTGCACCTGCAATCTTTTTCTGTAATTTTTTAAATGTCTAATATTGCTATTTTTTAGAGATTTAAGATGAAATGTAGTAATCGTTAAACTGTTTTACTGGTACCATTTCTTTCTCTTTTTTTAATTATTATATTATATTTACTCGGGAAGTAATTGGTCTTATTTAACACATATAAATTTAAACAACTAACATATGTAGCAATGTTAATGTAAACTTGATTGACTAAAAAGTAATGATCCACTGAATATTTTTATTTGAATACATGCTGATTCCAGCTTCCTATTTATGTCCAGATTCATCATTATTAGTTTAAATGTTACCAAATTCTCACATAACTTATACTTTTCCTCGAATGTTTTTGATTCAAGCATTCTAAAAACAACAGTTTTTCACAAATGAAAGAAACATATAGAAAATAAAGGGAAAAAAATATTAAAAAAAGAAAGAGAAATATAAAAGAGTTAAAACATTCCTTAAACTTTATAGCATTCACATACATGATAAATAAAATAACTTTCTTCAGAAAATTTGCTATTTGAATACAGGTAAAATTATAAAACAATTATGTTAATTAAGAAACACATTCAAGAACTTCAAAAAATATTTTCACTACAAAAATTTGTTTTATAAATATTATATATTTTTACTGGATAAATAGGTATAAATGAGACAAGTTTTTACTAAAATATTTTTAAACATCCGTTAAAATTTCATTTTGTCCAATGGGAAATGTAGAACCAAAATGAAATCTGTCAAATAATTAAATAAAAATATTTTTTCTGATCTGAGAGTTAAAAACATAAGCTGCCAAAGTTAAAAGCTACAAAAAAATCATGAAAAAGTAACTAATGAATATTTTATGTTTTAATGAAAAGACGCAAGCAATTTCAAGTATTAAAGATTTTCAAATTTCTTTTGTTTACTAGAAGACGTATGAAAAACTTAATTACCGCGTGGCTTCGAAACATTTATTATTTATTTAGACAACGCCCGTTCTTGGTTTCTTGATCATTTGACATCGAGCTGTCCAGAACCGACTGGCAACGTCATCAGTCGGGTGTTCATCGAGTCCAGTGCATTGAACCAGATGTTCGTCGTCCATCTGGCAAGGTCGCTGAGCAAGCAGACCTTGCCAGCAGTCAAACCAACCCGATGGAGGTTTTCTCCCTTTAAGTCAAGTCCGGTGGTTAGACAAAAAAGGGCAACGGCCTGGGCTCTCTCCAGGTGCCTCGGTATAGGGCCTACAGAGGCCCGGGTTTCCCATGGATTTCCGAAACTCTTGGTTTTTTGGGCCGTGGCACTACATTTGTCAATGTAAGTGGTTTTCGTGTTGTTTGCTCTTCTGAGGATCATAGATACTTCCGGTTTAGATGTCTCAATTCCCTGCTTGGCTTTTTAATCGGCTATCTTATTACCGGGGATCCCAAAGTGACTTAGGCTGTACATAGGCCAAATCTAAGGACACAGATAAGCCGTATGAAATTAGCTCAGCAATTTTAGTACGGCATAGATTGGAGCAGGAATAATGTACCATCGTCGAAATTTCACATGAAAACTTTATAAGAAGTACTGAAAAATATAATTTATTTGATTTCATGAAATGAAAATTAATGACTGCAAAACTGAATTATCCTAAATTTGCATTTCTTTAACTCTTATTTTCTTATCACATGTATTCAATTTGTTCAAGATACATTAATGTTCTCTTCATATATATATATATATATATATATATATAATCAAAATTTCTCTACAAGAGAGAGATGAACCACATGATCAATACATAAAAGAATATCAATTGCCAGATAACAATACAACAGAATTTAGAAGGAGATATGAAAGATTGAAACAACAGAGCAAAATACAAAAGAATGGATGCTTCAGTATTATCAACATTGTTGACTTAGGACAGCTAGTATACATAAAATTTTTTCAAAAAAATCCTTCTGTATAAAAGTGGGGTTGAACATGTTTTTTGGCCAGCCAACCTTCCCCCTTTTTTTTGTTAATAATACCGAGCAAATACCAATTGGAAATAATGGATAGGAAATCTAAATCCATTATAAGGAAGAGGCAACTTACCCAAAAATTGCATACTGAAATGCAGAGCCCGCGCTAAATCTGAGTACAATAACCAAGTTATTGCCAGATTCTGGACCCAAATACAATTTCAAAACAAAGCAAAGGCTGAAAAATAGCACTTAGCAAAAGTATGAAAAGAATAGAAATAATAAAATAAGAAATGTAAACATACTACCATTATCTTAGAGACTCTTAATATAGTTTAAAAGTTATAATATATTCTAAAAAAGTAATTTTATCTAAAACTAGAAACTGGGGGTATTTAAAAACTATCTAGGAAGAATAATAAATCTATAATATAAACCTTTTAAAACTATGGAAATTTAATCCTTACTATTTAGAATTTCATTATTTAAATATCTATTAATAAAATTAATAGGGTAGTTTTGAATTAAACAGTATTTAGTAAAATGTTTATAATTTTTTATTTTTTCTGATTTATTAGAAACTAGAAATTTATTGCGTAGTGTGTAATTAAGAACAATATTTCTGAATATAGATACATGCACATTACTCTCCCAATGCGGTACTTTTATAATATTGAAATTAAAGTCTTCTCGTTTATCATAAATATTAGTAACTATTTTATAATCTTTTAATTTAATTTCTATGTCAAGAAAATTTGCTTCGTAACTGTTACTATTTGTCTGTAATAAATTAAGATATTGTGGATAAAAATTAATATTAGGTATAAAGTTGTCTTGCTTGCCAAAAATGATTATATCATCTATATAACGAAAAAAATAAAATTCTAAGTTGTCTGTGAAACTATTTTCAAAATAATGTAAATATAAATTGGCAAGACAGTTGCTAGCTGGGCCACCTTGTGGTAGACCCTTAATCTGTTGATAATAATTACCATTATGATAAACATAATTCTCTTTTAGAACTAACCTAAGTAGAGAGCCAAATCTATCATATTTGACATTTTTAAACAAATTATCTTTATGAAATTTTACTAGTGTTTTTATCACATCATCAATATTAATTGAGTTAAAAAGATCTTCAAAATCTAAACTAAATACTGAAAATATCTTTTTATCTTTAATTTGTGCAATAAGTTCTGTACTATTTTTAAGAATGGCTGAAGTTTTTAGATTATTTATTGTATCTTGTAACATTTTATGTAGAATTTTGCCTGATTTGCTGATATATATGTATTAAAACCATTAGTAACTGTTCTAAACTTTATTGGATTTTTATGAAATTTAGGAGTAAGAAATACATGTGGAAATTTAAAATTATTATTTATTTGTATTTTTAATTGTTTATGAAAAGCCAAAATTCGATTATTTATTTCTCTATTAGAAATTGATGATCTAATAAAAGCTGTATTATTTTCAAAATGTTTGTTGAGCATTAAACTATAATAGTATTTACAAATGAAGGCAAAATTTCCAGGCACTTTATCAATATAAACTATAATAAATTTATTTTGTAATTTTTTAATCTGATTTTTAATATCATTAAAAAAGATATTATTATCTGTACTAAAGTTATATTTATTAAACTGTTGTGTAATGTTACATTTAAACTCTGTGAATGCCTCTATAGGCATACTATATTTAATGGCAATTTTGTATATGAATTGCTCAATATCATTATATAACTGATTTTTGATAATTTTATTATTATTGGATATCATAAGTCTAAAACCAGTAACTTTATTCATTATATTTCTAAGATTATTGTCTTTTACAATATTGAGATCACCAGTAATAACATGCTGGTGATAGTTATCTTTGAATTCTTTAAATTCATTACAATAACATATTAAATTTTCTTGCTTGATAGGTGCATTATAGTTAAAAATTGATCTACCTATTTTTTTATTATATTTAAAAGCTTTTTTTTAATAGTGATATTATGAATTGGGAAAGTTGACATGTGTTTTTTAAAAATGCTAGAAAAATTAATATTATCAAAAGATTTATTCATATATAATAACGTACAATATTCTGTTTGATATTTTTTATTTACATTGACATTTATTTTATGTTTATGCTTCAGAAATTTGAGAATGTCTCTTATGATATGTAAAGCATGACTATCTGTAAATTTATCTGAATTTAGTATATTATCCGTAATACATAATTCTGTCTTACTTAATCCAAACATGAAAGATTTAATGTGCTTTATATTAAAATTGTTCTCGAAACTATTACATATATCGCTAATATCTTTTGAAATAACATTATCGTCTCTGCTTAACCTTTTAGTCCTATTACCTCTAGTTTTTCTTTTATTAGTCTTTTTGATTTCTTTACTGTAATAATAATCTTGAGAATTTTGTTTAATAGAATTAAGAATATTTTTTCCTAGATATAATACATTTAGTCCATAAGGATAAATTGTATTATAATACTTAATGTAGAAATTTTCCCACCATAGTCTATCTTTAACATTAGGGACTACTTTAATAATATTGAGCACAACATTTTCAAAACCATGTGTATGGAAGTGTCTAATTTCTATTTTATTTGAATTTTTTATACTATTAAAGTTTTTTGTATCTGATCTATGTTGATTAATTCTAATATTAATTTTGTTACTAGTCTGTCCAATATATTTAAATTGACATAGTTTACATGTCAATGAGTAAATACAATTAAATGTCTTGCAGAAGGTAAATTTAGAATTATCTTTGATTTGATCATTATTTATCATTTTACAAGTTTTACATCTATTGTCTCCACATCTTTTGTAAAAGTGCATTTTTTTATTGCAGAATTTACTATTTTGATGTTTACTGGAAAAATATTTACTGCTTTTAATGTCATTAGAGTTAATAGAAATATTGTTATCCTGCATAATATCCCCTTTAGCATTCTTTAAGTAATTCTTATTCCAGAATACTCTGGTATAATATCGTCTAGTAGAATCTCTACAATCAACTACATTTTTCAATCTCTTGTCATGATTTACTGAATTCATCTTCACTAATATAAACAATCTGTTAAAAAAACTAGCCTAACAGATGTAAATAACAAACGTGTATGAGAATACCAATTGCTATCAAAAACCTATAAACTAACTGAGTAGCCTACTAATTTAGCAATATAACAGTTTTAATGGTTACTTTCTATCAATGCTACATATACCATTATAATGTACCACCGAGCAAAGACCAAGTAATGTTACTAAGCCTAGTTGCCAGTCTCGAAATTTTGAATTTTAAATTTATTCATAATTGTAAAGAATTTTTTTAAGTATCTAAAATTTAGACCTTAATATCTATAGCAAACATTCACTATAGATTTAATTGAATATCTAAAATATACCATATAATGCATTTCCATATGTTTACATAAATTAATAATTATAATTTATAAAACTAAGAGGAACTACAAAAAATATTTTAACAAATGTAATTCAATTGAAATATAAAAATTGAAAAATAAAATTGAAATGGAAAACTGGATTATATAACAAATATTACTTGGATAAATATAACTAATTATACACATATCATAGAAATTATTTACATATGAAATAATAAGTATATACATAACATATTTTTTACATATTTAACCAACATTAAAAATGTATAATAAATCAATAACAGATTAACTCATCAATACATTCCTAGAAACTAAAATGAAATCATTACCATATTAATATATAAGCATTAATGTACTAATTTCAAAGTAAGAACTCCAAAAACCATATCAACATAAAAAGAATACACATTAAGTGTAAAAATACTTTTTGAACTTGAAAAGAGCACAAAAATAACAAAATAATACAAAAAGTCTGGATTTACATATACCAAAATAGAAAAGTAAAATTGAAGAAAATAAAATAAATAGTCAAACAATTTAACCTATTAGATAAAAAAGGTTTGACCATGAGCATAAGCTACATAATAGCAAGGTCTATAATAGACCAGAAATACCATATATCCAAATTCAAACATATATAGGCGCAATATATATATATATATATAATGAATAACTATATTGGTGAGCCTTTTCCCTAAATTCTAGATACATTCTATATTCTTCCACATAGGTTTGAACATATTTTTATATATGTATGTTACTATACCAATAATTTGCTACTATTTTTTATTGTTGTTGTATTTAATTTTAATGAAAAAATGCGTTGCATTCTCCTTTTAATGTATAAATTAATTGTATACATTTAAAAACAAATTTAAGTTCATGTACCGAAAATTCCGGCGTATATCGCACACCTGTATATATATACAACACGCCCTATGCTATCAGACTGCATTTTTTAAAAATTTTAAGGTATATTTGTGATATAATGCGCACTTCAAATGCACGTATGAAAAGCTCTTACGTTTTGAAGTCATTTATTCAAGATATTATACCGACCTTTTGAAAAAAATCGTGCACTTCTAGAACAACTCTTTAAGCTCATAAAGTATGTCTATTTTTTTAAATAAATAGAATTTCTAAATACGTAGAAGTCTAATTTATATTTTTATGCTTGTCTGTGTGTGTGTGTGTTTTTAAGTTATTAGTTTCATATCCGGCGTATAACGCATACACGTAAATTTCGATCATACCTTTTTGTGCTAAAAGGTCATGTTATACACCAAATTTTACAGTATATTTGAGAAGATTTAACAGTAAAAATACTTTTCTGCCGTATAAAGTAAATGTTTCGATCACCAATTGTATCTCGAATTCCAAAGCTTTTCACAAATGGTAGAGTTATTTCTCATTTAAAAATGGTAATCTGTTTTTACTATTAAAATAATTGCTGAATAAATAATTGCTTCAATTAAAATGTCGACACTAAATTAATGTATTGTGTTATAAGCGAGGAATATTCAAATAATGTATCAATAAACAATATAAATCAGTGATCTCATTAGGTTTTTGAGTTTTAATGTGTTCTGATGTAATCTGAAGGACTTTCTAAAACGATGCCTCACAGATTATGCTTTTATTTAAAAACTTGACTAAATTTTATTTAAGTATATTTAGAGTGGTTTAGGGAACTTTCCTTTTGTTTCTGATATTCCAAACCTTATTCAGAACTGCGTACGGAAAACTTTATTCTCTCTCATGTGAATAATAAGATAGAGTCCATTCCTTTCATTATTTCCATACATAATTTCTCTTAATGTATTACTTATAAACAGAAATTGCATTTTTTCATGAGTCTTTTAAAACTATGCACTTTGTAGTTTCAAATTAAAAGACGTCATTATATACGAAAATTCATATCCCATAGAAAGAATGAATTAAGAGAATAAATTATCGACAAGTGATAACTTTTTCTCAACAGTAACTTTTGAGCATCAGCACTGTTTACCATACGATAAATAAAAATAAATTTAATTTTACAACAACATCCTTTCAAACATAAAATGACCTTGAGGTTAAACATGTAAACTATGTTTAGTACTAATGTAGGTATAGCAAATTCTTTAGCGTTAAATTTGAATGTGAGTCTATCTTCTTTCTGAAATGTATCAAAAATCATTTTTCATGCAGTTGTTTTGTTTAAATTAAATGTTCTATCCACAAAAAATGTACAATATTAGCAGTTACCCGCCTGCTTCACTGGGTATTTAATAATGTTGTATGAATATATACGGTTTATGTATAACTTACTGACATCTAAGTCCTAGCATTAAGCATTCGATTGTATTAAAAACATTCTTATAAGTCTCACCTCTTGATTTATAAAAAAGAGACAGGATTTTTATTAATAATATCTAAAATTCTAAAGTAGAATTGAATTTTACCCTCCGTAGCCCTCTAACTCAAAGTGGATTTTCGCAAAACCCATTCTTAGTGGATCTCTACTCAACAAAATAAACATGCTTACCAAATTTAAAGTCTAAATATAATAACCCAAAATCGGAAATTTTTTTAGCGAGAAACCTCTTAACTCCCTTTGAGAGTCGATTTCCATTCGACCCATTTTTAGAAGATTTTAATTCAACAGAAAAAAACCTGCATACTCAGTTTCTTTAATATAGGTCTAGTAGTTCAAAAACAGGAGTATTTTTTATCAATACGTCCCAGTAATTCCCCGCTAACCTCATAGAAGTCGATTTTTTTTAATCCGTTCTTAGTGGATCACAATAAAATTAATAGAAGAAACTTGCTTACAAAATTTTTAGTATGTCCATCTAACAATTCAAAAATAGGAAATTTTATCTCTAACGCCCCTTAAACCCTCTCATCCCCCCTTTTAGGAAATGATTTTTGTAAAAGCCGTTCTTATAGATTAACTTTATTCCATGAAAGAAACATCTTTTTTTTATTTCTAATGGACTGGGATTGGTGTTTTACCATTGTAGGCCTAATACATTCCCCGAAAGCTTGTATATTTTTTTAGTGCAGCTCCATATAGGCGGATACCAAACGCCGCAGGTAATTTTGACTTTCAGTTTCCTCTCCAGAGGGAAGCACCTGAACTCTTGAGATGCGAAACCGTTTATAAAATGTTAATTTTGCCGAGAGCACCTAAGCCAAATGGGCACTCAAGAGCTATTTTACATGCCACACAGTCATACAACAAATCTGCATGTCTTATTGTTCGAAAAATGGTAATACATTTTTCTACAACACTTCTTAATCCCTCGATTCCACCTCTTAGGTTTCGTTTTTCCCAAAACCTTTTTATAACGGATCTCTACTTCATGAAAGGAACCTGTCTGCCAAGTTTCAAGTCTGTAGGTCTAATAGATCAAAATCTGGAATATTTCTCTCTAAAGCTACTTAAGCCCCGAAACGCCACTTGAAGATCAATTTTCGTAAAATCTATTCTTAGCGGATCTCTAATCCATGAAATGAACCTGCTTTCGAAATCCAAGTCTGTAGGTCTAATAGTTCCGAAGATACCGTGATGAGTGAGTTGCTTTTCTCCTTTATATATGTAGATTAAAAGCCTAGGAAATTTTAATTACACAATATTGACTTCTTCATATTTCTATTCCTCTTAATCATATTTAAACTAAAATGCAATTTTATATATATAAATAGTTTCCTTTATGTAAGAACCTGAGCAATATAATAATATATTTTTTTATCGTTATAGCATTTAGTGAGTCTCCATTTTTAAAATTCGGTTTTCGAAGCATTATATATGAGTTTATTAGTTGTATATACTATAGCTTTCATTTTATAACAAAGATCTTGCATTCAATATAAAATTCTGCTATATCAACTTCTGCTATTCAAACTCAAAACCTTAGTTATATTTTCTATAACCTAAGAACCTAATGCATTATTTTTCTTCAAAAGACCTGCCGAAAATATCTCAAAACTACGTTCGTTCTCTTCTAGATTTCTATGGGGAGACATAAACTTTTTGAAACGAGACATCTTTTTTTATGGAGATTGCTTTCAAACGTCATCAAAATAATTTTTTTCTCAGTTTGGAAAAAGAAAAGAATTCAAGTAGACAGGAAAAAAAGGAATATTTTTTTTTCGTACTTTTGTTTGACGAGATAAAAACTATTCTCACAACAAATGAAAGCTGAAAGCAAAAAAGTAGTCCAATACTTTTTCTAAAGGTTCAGTTGAGTATTTGGAGAAGCACATAAGACGTCAGGTAAGATTGTAAATATTCGTATTTTTTTCAAGACGTGGCACCAGTCAGAAAATTTAGCACAGTGGTAGTTTATTAAGTAGCATTCTTTTCTAGATTTCAGAAATATTTGTACAATTCTTGTTGAGGATTGTTGGTGCTAATTTTACAAATTTAAATCAATTTATATTAAGTTTTCTTCTTTGACTATATTCATTTGAAATACAGTCGTAGAGTTTGGAAAAAGGTAAATTCTTAATAAATCAAATGGAATGCATAGTTTTTGCTGATTAATTCATTATTTACCTACGTATCTTGTTAAATTAACAAAAAAAATTAATTGTGCATGTTCAAAAGATCATATGTTCCACACTTCATTGGAAGGCAAGAATCAAATGTATTTATACCATGTTTGTCTAAAGTGCGACCCACGGGCTGCATGTGGCCCAAAAGCTTTTAAAATGCGGCCCAAACGCAAATTATGAAAATATTTCAATTTACACATTTTTATTTAAAAAAATAAATGTATGCACAAAATATGCGGCATTAATTTTCCATTTAACTGATGAGTTTGAAAGAAGATTTCAAGATTTTCGAAAAAACGAAGAGTACTTCAATATATTTTCTACCCCGTTTTCTCGAGAACCAAATAACCTTCAAATCTTCAAATGGAATGCATTGAACTGAAAAGTGAAATTCAACTGAAAGAAAAATTTGGGAATATTTCTATACTGGAGTTTTATATAAATTACCTACACCGAACGATAAATATCCTAATTTTCACACTCATGCTTTATTAATGTCTTCAACTTTTGGCAGTACTTATATTTGTGAACAATTATTTTCCAAGAATGAATCATACAAAAAACAAAAATAGGACAAAGATCACTGACAAACATCTTGAAAATTCATAAAGAATTGCAGAATAGGCTATTGAACCCGATATCAATTTGCTTGTTCAACACAAACGCAAATTCATTTATCTCATTCATTTGATGTATGTCCATCTTTATGAAATCCAAACTAAGTGAAACGAAACTTTTACAAATTTAAAATAAATGTGTATCTATTCATTTCTAAGTCAAATTTTAAAAAAAAACATAATAAAATAAATTAATTTATTTTAATAAAGTTACGTAGAGTTAAAATTTTTGTTTCAATTTGTTAAAAAAAAAATATTGCATGTGCGGCCTAGAAAAAAAATTATTTTTGCAATGCTGCCCACAAGCGGTCATAGTTTAGACACCTATGATTTTAACCAAAGTTTCTCAAATTGTGAAATGCGCCCTCCTAGAGGGGCGTGATAGCTTTACTAAGGTTGGCGTGAGCATATTAACAAGTTGAATACAAAAAATTATTTTTAAAAAAGTTATTAATTTATACTGAACGTATATATATATATGTATATATAAATATGTATATATATATATATATATAAACAAACTAAAACTTTCTGATGCAATAAAAATAAAATACCCATTTACAATGATATACGTTTAAAAATGTATCGGCACTGTGCGATGTATTTTATAATTAATTTACAAAACTAAGTTAAGAAGAATTTTAATAATTACCAGTGACCATGGCTCGTCATATGTAAAATTATACGCAAATTATCAATTATCTTCAGAATTTGTACTGTTTATTATTCATCCCGTAACTGCTGTTTAAAAGTTACGCAATTTTCTTCCCAATGCGTGCGCATGTGATGTATTGGGAGGGGGGTGGGAGAAGGAATAAATAAGCCAATCCTCTGAAATACGTAAAAATTCTTCGAAAACACAGTCAAGGTGTTTTTATTCCTTTCTAAAGCCTTCGGAATAAATTATGAATCGCAGTTCGCAGAAAAGATCGTACTTCGGAAAGACGTATATATACGTCTGGGGCAATTAATGCTTCGGCTGAGTGAGACGTTTATATACTGCGGTGGCAAGAGGTTAATGTCGTATTGTAGCTTTAACGTCAAAGTATAGTATTATTGATTTCAATACATTGTTATTGTATGGAGGAGGGCGGGATGAAAATTAAAAATGAATATTGGGTCGCAAATATATTGAAAGTGTGAGAAGCACCAAGTTATACTGCTCTACTAGATAAACGATGAAACCAGCGTTTTTATTCTGGTCAAAATGAGGAAGAAATGTCCACCTCCGATGAATACCATCACATGCTAACATTAGAGGTAATGAGATCACACTGATAGACTGACCAAACAGGGTAGTGCAATGCTTCTCAAACTTTCAGTATTTGCGACCCAATATTCAAGCATAATTTTCATCGCGCCCCCCTTCTATACAATGTATTGATTTCAATAATACTAAAGCTACAATACAACTTGAATATCTTAAGTACCACCAGCGTATATAAACGTCTCGCTCAGCCTATCTTAATTGCCCCGGACGTATCTATAAGTCTTTCCGAAGTACGATCTTTTCTGTGCACTGCTATCTATAAAATTATTCCGAAGGCTTTGGAATGCAATAAAATGATCTTGATAAGGTTTGCGAAGGATTTATTTATTTCAGAGGATTTGCTTGTTCATTCCTTTTCTTCCCCCCTTACCCCAATACATTACATAGGCGCACCTACGTGGAAAACGGAGTATTTGGGAGCGAAAAGCGTACCTGTATTGTAGATAAGGGATTAATTATAAGCTGTACATGTTTTCAAGATAAAAATTCATTGTCACATATGATTTTATATATGACAAGCCCATCACTTGTGAAAATGTGATTTTTTTTGTTATGTCAGAATGTATTTTGTTTGTTTACATTCAGTAAATTAATAACACTTTAAAATAATATTTTGTTTTCGACTTTTCAATACGCTCGCGCCCCCTTGTAGAGCTATCACACTCCCCTATAGAGCGCGTCCCACAGTTTGAGAAACGCTGATTAAAAAAAGGTTCCTCTAAATAGAGATAAAATAATTATGTATGTGCCTACAGATTGAAATAGTATTTATTTAAAGAGAACAAGATTTTCCGTGAGTGTTCATGATTCAAATAATAAAAATGGAGGGGAGGCACAATTTGAGAAACGCTAAGGTAGTGAGAATAAAACGGCTACTGGAGCTTTGCTCACTTATCAAGAAATTTACTCTAATGCAAGATCTTAACTAAATTTAATATGGCGTATTCCACCTGGTACACAGAAGAATCCCCTGGCTCTCTGCTGGAAACCAAATGTGACCGAGGTTCACAGACTACTCTGGATGGACTAACAAGTAGCCACTTGAAATGTCTTTCTTCCAAACGTGGCAGAAAAACCAACCTTTGAAAACGGGTCTATCCGAAAACTTCGTACTAATCCTCTTCAATAAAAGTATTTCTTTTTAAATATTGATCTATTGAAAACTTTCACGCGAAGAAGAGGACATGGTTTATGTAAATGAATGATTATATTTGCGCCTTAGCGCTTACGCACAAGGAGTTCTTGGTTACTGGGATAGGAGTTAGAAGTTCGCGATTAGTGAAAATTAACTCTGAGATAGTCGAGATTTACTCGAAGATTAATTGTTGAATAATTAAAAATTGTTTATTGACGATTGAGTCAATAAGTTGGATTAGATTAATATTGGTTAGAAGTCGAATAGCTGAGAATGGAATTACGATAATTCAGAACATATATTACCAAAATGTTCTAAGAGTAAGTTTGGAATCATAATTAAATATTAAATATCTTTTTAACCGTGATTTTGCTCCTATACGAAATTAAAGGTACATTTCCTACCCTAGGTTGTTAGAATTAGTTTATAGAATAATAAAATAGATTTGTTCTGATTATGACAGACCTTAATTCGAACCCCCAAACATCGATAGACGTGAGAGGACGTCTATCACAACTTATAAGAAATGCTGTGGCCATCCAGCTTCACCGGACCACATTCTGAGATGCCTCGGACTTTCTAATGGGGATTTGGCATCTTATCCCCTAAATATTATATATTTTTTGGTGGTACAACCTTCTGGAGCTGATCTGACATATGTCAGATCGTTCGAGGATAAGAAACAAAAACATGAGATATATATACAATAACATTATGCAAAAAAAAGGACAAATTATTTTAATTAATTTTTTTTTGTAGTTTCTACTTAGCAATATTTTTTTTTATTACATTATTTTATTCCATACAATGTCTTTGGTTGAAAAGAATCATCTCTAGACTCAGAGATAAAAATGATTGTCGTAAAAGCAGCATGATAAAAGGATGGATAATTCAGAATTATTAAATTACTATGCACTTTTTAAATTATAAATGTTCATTAATACACACTATTTTAAATTTTAACTGTGCCTTATTATGAGAAATGTTTTCCTGAAATTATAGAATTAAGAGAAACCTGCACTCACTGAAAACCTACCGAGTAGAGGCGCTAATCCATGTGAAATGTGTCGAGCCTCAATGCTGTACCACTGAAGTCGTGTGCAAGCAGGACGAGTAAGGAATTATTTTGGGTATCATTCTCTTTACTGAACCATTGTTTAGATTACGTGATATTCAGTTTTAAACCTTCGAATTTTTTGGTAGCATAAATTATTTATTCCACTAACAGTTAGATCAATCAGTCAAAATTTTTAAAAAATAAATTTAATCAATTAAATTAAAACGAAAGAATTTATATATGTTTAAAATTTAAGAAATATTTATGCGATGTTTCTTTTTAATACATTGTAAAAATATTAAATAATTCATATTACACTGCTGGCCACCGTAAATGCAACACCCTCAAGGAAGCACGCAAATAACATGAAATTTACAACATGCATTAGCGGAGGTGAGATGATTAAAATTTCAGCGCAGACACACATCACGCTAGCCTGTGGCGCCACCTCAAAGCGCTATTTAAGACTTGAAGATTTCGACGATTTCAAGTTCGACAATTGCGTTTTTTTGTGTAGTTTTTTCAAAAAACGATCAGTTATGTCTCGTAGAAAACAGCGATCAGCTTCTGATCAAGTATCCAAGTTCGACAGAGGAAGGATAGTGGCCTACCAAGATTGTGGATCACCTTTCAGGTAAATTGATAGTCGTGTTGGGCGAAACCAAACAACTGTAATACGGATATGTGACAGTTGGATGCAGGAGGGTACGACGGACCGACGTAGTCGATCGCATCCACCTCAGTGCACCACTTCACGGGAGGACAGCAAATTGGGCGCATGGCAGTGACGGATCGCTCAGTCACATCTGTAACGCATCATTCAATGTCTGCGCATACCATTCGACGCCGTTTACAGCAGAGTTGTCTGTCCGAAAGATGTCCATTGCTTGGTTTACCCTTGACGCAGAACTACAGACGTCTCCGCCACCAATCGTGCGATGAAAGAAGGATGTGGGTGGCAGAATGGAATTAAGTTGTCTTTACTGACGAGTCACGCATCTGTCTGCAACACCACTATAGTCGGATTCGAACCTGGACACACCGTGGAGAGAGGATGCTGAACAGCTGCGTTATGCACCGCCACACTGGTCCTGCATCGGGTAAAATGGTATGGGGTGGTATTGGATATAAATCTCGCACTCTTCTAGTACGCATTGCCGGTACTTTAAACAGCCAGAGCTACATCCAAGAGGTGTTGGAGCCAGTTGTCCTTCCTTACCTTCAGGGTTTGGCCAGAGCCATATTTCAACAGGATAATGCGTGACTACACGTGCCACGCATTGTCCAAAGGCTCTTCGTCAATCACCAGATTGAATTGCTTCCCTGGCCATCTCGCTCTCCGGATCTTTCGCCAATAGAAAACATGTGGTTCATGGTTGCTCAACGATTGACCCAGATTACACCCCCAGCTGCCACACCAGATCAACTTTGGCAACGTGTGGAAGCTGCTTGGTCTGTATACCCCAAGAACACATCCAAAGTCTCTTTGAATCAATGCCGAGGCTTGTGGCAGCGGTGATCTCCAACAATGGCGGCTACTGTGGCTACTGATTCTGGCAGGAACCACACTTCACAGAAGTGTATAAATTTAATCATTTGATATTTGGTCAACATGTTATCTACAAAATGAATTTTTTATGCTATATTTTGCCTTTCTTGGTGTTGCATTTACGGTGGCCAGCAGTGTATTTACGATTTCTTAGAAAGCTCTACAATTAGAATGTTATCCTTTATTTGTTCTCATAAATATTTTGAAAAAAGTTTGAAACAAGAACTTTATCCTATTGGAAATTTGAGACATACATTAAACATTATACGACCTATTTTCAAACCTTCCTTTCCCCAAATTAAAGCTTCTTTAAAATAGAATTTTTTGAAATTTGAAACTAATTGTAATTTTTAATGAGATATTAATTACGGAGAATGAAATTACCGAAAATTTTTCGAGCAGTTAATTAACCAATGTATCTAAGTTAATAAAACCATGATTTAATTTAATTAAGTTCATAATTTTGTTCCACTTTTCATATTAACATCGATATCAATTTTATCCATCTGAAATCATAACTTTTAAATTTACTAAAATGATTGACTTGCTTTATCATGACCGAGAAGGAAATATTTGTTTTATTTAATAGTATTGTTGTGCTAATTAAAATCCTAAATATCCTAAGCATCGGAGTTTTAACTAAAATTTTGATTTTTTCAAAGATTATCCTGGAAAATAATGTGGAGATATCAAATACAAATTTAAGTCATTTTTTTTTTCGATACGTAGAAGTTTAGTACGCACATATAATATTTTGGGACATGTTATTTTCTATATCTCAAAGATGCATGCCACCAATAATAGTTTGCATAGATTTTTAAATGACTTTAATTCATTAGATAGAAATGATTTACGTTTTATTGTATAGAAATTAGTTATATAGGAAATCGTTCGCACTTTATAGAAACGATTTTGTAATAAAGTTTCCTTTTTGCATTTTGAGATAAAACTTTGGCAACTTCAGAATAATTGCCTACTAAGGTTTTCTTTTGATTGGAATGTAAAATTAAAGACTTATTTTAAAAAGGGCTCCTAAAAATGATATATGGCCTGAATGTTACGAAATCACACTTTCCAAGGAGAAATATTTGTATCAACAAATCAAAAAGTGGCGTAAAAAATCTTGGTTACTGCATTTCAATCAAAGGTTTTCATAAAATATTGAATTTAAAAGGAAAAAAGCATAAAATAAAGGTAAAAATTAAAACATGGCCACGAAACTTCCTCCTAAGACTGTTCAAACGCAGACAACTATCAAGAAAGTGAAGTATCAATCTTAAGAGAAAATCCGCCGACTGAAAGATTCATTGCATTGTAACTACGGATGTCTTCCGGAACTGTTATTGAAATCATTTATATGGATCTAAAGTTAAAACAGATGTTTAAACTTAAAATTGGTCTCCCTTTTTAAAACATATTGCTGAAAAGAAAAGAACATTGTAGAAAAATATGTAAAAAACAACCAGCTGCTAAAAAATGGAAATTTGTTGTAACACTTGTTGAGATATGAGCATATTTAAATGAATGCGGTAAAAGATCAATTTTCTATTGCTCAACTGACGGGAATGACTGTACAAAATTTCTTCGTCAGTGTACAATAAAGTTCCTAAAGGGATTCATGATAGTTGCAGGATTTTCTAACGGCAAATTAAGAATAAAAAAAGTCTCAAGTAAAGGCAAACTTAATTCAATCAACTATCAGCAGAATATTTTGGAACCAATTTTTGAAGCAGAAATTCCAACTTTTTATATGGAAAGTATATTGATTATGTTGAGCTTCATATAGAAAAGCTCTAAATCACATGTTTAAGTCAACTGCCACTTAATTAGCAAAGAAATAATCAAAAACAGTAATAAAGTGTATCATATTTGATGAAATATGAGTAAAATTAAGATACGCTTCTCAATGGATTTTTGTGCTTTGGGTTTATTAAAACGAGTCTTAGGAAAACGTCATCCAAGAACACTGAAAGGACTTTGGAAAACGGTTGAAGAAGAATGGAGTAAAATTTGCACGACAGTACTAAGAAAATTTTACTTTCATGAAAAAATTGAACTAGAGCTGTTGTCACGAGAATCATAAATGTCAGATAGAAGCAAATTTCTTCCAAAAATATGGTATTTATAGATACAAAAATTAACCATCAAAATTGCCTCCATAAAGTGCAAACGACCTTCTCTATATTCTGTTGTTTTATCTTTTTAAAAGTTTTATAAGCGGTAAGAATTATTTTTCAATTTATTGCAGACACATTAAACGAATTTTTATGGAGACAGATTCAACTAAAATTAGGGTAGTTGACCTTATGAAGAATGGAAAGTAGTAGATTTATATAGCATTTAAAGTAATTGGTTGATGGTTAACACGGCAGTTAACAATCATATGTGTTTTTCCTGATCCGAAGTCAAGTAGATGAAACGAACTATCCTGATTCATCATTAGAGTAGAGTGAGAAAATTTACACTTACTTTTCAAACGGTTTTTTCCCGAATTATTTCATATGTGCTTTTAATAGTTTTGAATAATTGAAAAGTACCATTCGGTGAAATTATCTGTAAAAAAATAGGACATTCTTCTGCTGTACAAACCCCTTTACACTTGTCTGGAAGACACTTTGTAGACTACATTCTCCCAACAGAGAAGAAAACTAATCCAACACGACAGTTTATTATTTGACGCTCAAAGAGAGACAGTAGAGGGAAGAAGGGAAGAAATAAAACAAGATAATACTGCCCAAATTGTGAAGCCGGGTTACGTGCAATACCGTGTTTTCGAATTTATCACACACGATCAAATTTTGATTAATAATTTCATAATCATTTGCGTAAATGCAAAATATGTAAATGAAATCTGTAATTCAAAATAAAAGCTAGGTGCCCTAAGTTATATATTTATAGTTAGTGTGAATTGACTCTAAAGTCTAATAATTTCTGCCGTACAAAAATCCATTTTTAAAGGTAAATTACTCATTTATTTAAGTAGATTTTTTAAAATCAATTTTTACTAAACTTTGTACACAAATGGTGCTTATATGTTTAAATGGAGGAATACACCAAATTTTAAAGCAATGACCCTTTTTTTTTTTTGACACATTTATCCACTTCCTGAAGAATTAAATTTTTTATTTGACGCTCAAGCACTTACATTTAGACATTTTCGAGCTACAAGAAACGAAGTAATTACTCGTAGTGCGACTGATCAACACCACTCATGAACGGAGACTAGTTCAAGGACACAGAGACATCAGACAACTTCACTGAGGGTGAAAGGGGATATCGAAGATATTTCTACTGCACTGGACTACTGGGATTAAGGGTATCCCTTCTTGGATGAAACGCCCAGAATTCGATTGCAATCAACGAGTTAGGCACCTAATAAAACGAGTTCGAGATTTAGGACCACCATAAAATGTGTAAAAAGAGTGGAAAACTTGAAATGTAAAGAAATACTTTAAAAATAGGGAGAAAAAAATGAATTTAAAAAGAAAAGATAAAGTAAAAGAAATATAGAAAATTCATTTAGTATTGGCAGGTTATTTTACAAAAAAAAATCGTGAATTGCGCTTGGTTTGTTAAGTTCGCTACATGGAAAAATTTGTAATATGGAGCTTCGTAATATATATATATATATATATATATATATATATATATATTATATGTGTGTGTGTGTGTGTGTGTGTGTGTGTGTGTGTGTGTGTATGTGTGTGTGTGTGTATGTGTGTGTGTGTTATCTAACAAGTATATCGCTTGATCAAGTTAGCCGGATTTGTTTTTCACATGCACTTTTATTTGTTCAATAAACAGAATTAGAAATTAAACATTCATGAAAACTTTATCAATAAATGATAATTGTGAATTATTTAAGTGTCGTTTTTGTTTTTTTTATAATTTGATGTATTTACGTAATAGATACAAAGAATGACTTAACTGCAATGCCTGAATCTAGAATCTGTCTGATTAATTTAAGAAAAATTTTGTATCAGATTAACATTTTATTATTCAAATCCATGCATTAAAATTAAATTTACAACTGTAGAAATCCCTCTGGGAAACTGAAAAGTCTGTTAAACTTATGAGACGACATAATGGTATATAATATTAAAACATTAAAATAAAGTATCTCGTAAAACTATTTATTTCCACTTGAAACTTAAAAACTATTAAAATTAATGCTGCATGCAATCGATATTTAAGAGACACTCCTAAGAAGAAAAATTAATATATGAAAAAAAAGATAACACAAATATCTCAAATGGCGTATATGTTTTAATGAAAAAATAAAACAAAATAAAGTAGGAGTTGGATTATATAATTCGTAAAAGGAGGCATAGTTTTGATTCCGCATTACCAAAAAGACATTAGGACACATGAAACAAATTCCTCAACAAATTTCCTTTCAACATTCCTTTCTGTTTGGAAGAAAATAAGCTCGCTCTTTCAATTACAGATCTTCTTGATTTTTTGATTAACTAGCCGCATGTGGAGATGATCTTCCGAAACAGTGGCTGCACTTGGTTTAAAACAAACATTTTCTAAAGATTTCTATTAACTAAATCAGCCCAGCGTAAAAGCGAAGGAAATCGCTCCGTTTAATGAAGTTCTAGAGATAGACTCTCAAATAAACAGGACGAATGTCATCCGAGATATTTATTCGGGATGAGTAGTTTATTATGACGCTACATTTAAGACGAATGCATTTCTGTCTGAAAAGTGGTAATATCAAAAACAGATATCTTAGGCTTCCCTGAAGGCTTACTTTTACAAATAGTACAAATAAATGTTTGAAAAACTTCTGAGGATTGTTTAAAATTGTCTATCCGTGCAATACATGTATATACATACATAGGCAATTAATTGACTTCAATTTTAATTTAAAGTGATTAAATGTCATTTGCACTCAAAAGATATGAAACATAATATTTCGGAAGCAATATTTTGTTAAATGGAATGTTTAAATGCTTTTGTATTGAATTTTGTGTTTAATAGAATTGAATTTTGTGTTTAATCACTTGATTAGGTCAAAACTGAATCAGGAAAAATTTATCTGATTATTTTATTCTAATAATAAGGTAGAGTTTAGGAAAATAGTAATGAATATTTAGTTGGAAAAAAAAATCAATTGGCTTATTCAGTTTGTGTGTTGTTAATTTTAAAATAACAAGCTAAAATGGAACATTATTAAATACTTTTTATTAAAATTTATTGTAGCTATTTTCTTAGGAGTATTTTTTGTAAATTTATTTATTTACATATAAATCCAAATTGTAATAATCTATATATATATATAAAGAAAAAATTCATTAACTCATCGCTATATCTCAAACACTATTAGACCTACTGACTAGAAAGTTGGCGGGAAAGTTTATTTAATAGAGTAGAGATCCGCTAAGAAGAGGTTTTGTGAATATCGACACCCAAGGGAGTTGCGAGGAGTTAAGGAGTGTTGTAGAAAAATGTATTACCATTTTTGAATTATATAAGACCTACAGACTTGAAATTTAGTACACATGTTTCTTTTATGATATAGAGATTCGCTATATATATATATATATATATATATATATATATATATATATATATTTAAATATATCCAAAATACCTCACACTAATATAACCAAGCAAATATTCAAATCATTTTAAACCTAGAGTACAACATCATATTTCAAAATTTCAATGGCGAATAAAAATAATGAATATCAACGTTTTCAAGCGAAATTAAAATTGTATAAGATAAAAATTATAAAATATCCAAGTGCAACCTCGGACTTAGGACCGATAAGTGGGGTTAAACTAGTTTGATGGCGCCAACCTTCCCCCTATTGCAACTTGGTAAACTAATCTGGAAATATCCAAATTCACAAAAATTTAAAATTTAAAAATTTAAACCTAAAAAAACTTTTCTTTTAAAAATTTAAAATTAAAAATTATTTCTCTTTTTAAAAAACTTTAAAAAATTAAACTATTCGCCATTGCATTCTGAAGGATATAACATAAAAATGTTAAAATGCAAAAACACCTTAGTGCATAATAAAACAACCACAAAAAAAATCAAAGAATATGCACCGATCCCTGAAATGGTTGTATAGAATGAAAAAACCTTAAAAGTTTGAAAATTCAAAACAAGAGTGTAGTACATTCAAAAATTAAATTCTTTTCAACATCAAAACAGATTACATAAATAAAAAATAAAAAAATAAAAAATAAAAAAATAAAAAAACTCACCCCAAATCATCCTATTAATAAATGAAATCGATGAACGGTATTCCAATTTCTCAACAATTTTTCATTTCCCCTACATCAATCACAACTCCTATATTATTCATCACACCCACCAATGCCACGCTATAACCCAAAACATCAATATTCTTACTTTCGAGTTTAAATATGTAATATTAGATGAAAGCCAGATTGCGTTCAAAAAGTTTTTTGATTGGTCATAGAAATTTTGGTTGGTCACTAATAATTTTAAAGTATAGTCGTGTAAACGTTGGTATGTGTGTGTATCAAAATGTAACCTGTGTGTGGAATGAAGATATTCTTCACAGCTGGACCACTAACAAGCTGACCTTGTGGACCTAATGTTGTGTGGTGGATTTGTGCATTTCGCAAAACCTATCGTGGAATCTGTCACAAGTTGCCAATTTTTATGAGTTTAAAAGATTTTTAAGAAATGTTTTTGATCTATGTATGATTTCAAGAAGTTGATGGGATAATCACTCTGTATGCAATTAAATAAAAATTTCTGAATGTTCTTGAACTTATCAATATTATGTGTAGTTAAATTATTATTTCTCATCAAGAAATTTAAAATTATGTTTCTAAATATTGATATGTGTATGCAACTATTGAAGTTTGGGATCTTTATAACATTAAAGTTAAATGCATCCCTTTTATCATAAATATTGCTATATAGTTTGTTGTCAATGATATGTAAATCTAAATCTAAGAATTCAACTTTGTTTGAGTTAAAATTTGTCTGTATCAATTTTAAATAATCCGGATAAAAATCAATGTTAGGTTTAAATTCCCTGTCTCGACCAATAACAATTAAATCATCTATATATCTCAACAAAAGGCATGATGGATCATTTCTTCGACCTGATTCATAATGGTGTAAATATAAGTTAGCAAGACTATTACTTGCAGGGCCACCCTGAGGCAAGCCCTTTATTTGTTTGTAAAGTTTGTTATCAAAAATAATGAAGTTCTCCTGTATTACAAATCTAATTAGTATATTGAACTTTTCAAAACCAATACAATTATTTAAACCATATTTCCCATATGCATCTGTAAGTATCTGAATTATATCTTCTATTTCGATAGAGTTAAATAGGTCCTCAAAATCGAATCCATGCACTGAAAATACCCCTTGTTGCTCAACCTTCTTTATTACGTCATAGCTGTTTTTTATAATAGAAGAATCTTTAAATTTGTCTATTGTATCCTGTAATATGTTCTGTAAAATTCTTCCCGATTTGGATATATAAGTATTGAATCCATTTGTTACACTGCGGAATTTGACAGGATTTTTATGAAATTTGGGAGTCAAAAATATATGGGGATATTTAATACTACTGTTAGAAATATCCAATTGTCTACAAAATGCTAATAATCTGTTGTTAATTTCTTTCATACAAAAATTTGTTTACTTCATATGCATTATTATTTTGTATATGATCATTTAGTAATTTACTGTAATAATATTTGCATATAATTGCATAGTTTCCTGGGACTTTATCCACGTAAACTATCACGAAGTGTTTTTGTAAATCCTCTATAGGTCTTTTTATTTCTCTATAGGAAATATCCTTTTTTGTTCTAAAATTAAAATTCAATAAGTCCTTGAGGACATAAAAACTATATTCCTTAAAGGCCTGAGTAGGTAAGTTATATTTTATTGCAATATTGAGGATAAATTTGTTAATATCTTCAGATAGTTGTTTTTTTACTATTAAGTTGCTATTGGAAATCATTAAACGAAATCCAGTGCCTTTGTACATAATTTCTTTCACTTTTGAT
>BMAO01004466.1:0-36948 GCA_019973975.1 Trichonephila clavata
CTAAACATATTCTTTTGATTTTATCGATTATACATAAAACAGTAAAAAATAGAGTAAATAATTAGCAATAATTAATAAAATAAATTATTCATAACAAACACTTCATTAAATTTTATGTACTATATACATAGATCAGATTCAATGGCAAATATAAATAAATAAATATATAAATAAAAAGTAATAATCAAGGCTATGGGGAGGGGGAGATCTGGAACTGTTTACCCACCTCTTGTGTGTGCCAATGGTTGGATCACACATTAGCAAAATAGTCATACTTCTTGTGCGCACACATTTCAATTGCAGTGTATATCTTCTGTAATATCTATAATTGTATAAATCCTTTGGAATCTAATCCTTTAGCCTTAATTACACTTGCTCACAAAAGTAAATATGCAACTCATAGCTTAAGTGAAAAAGCTCTAGTTCTCAAATAAATATAAGAAAAATATTATTTTGGAGAGTGTTGTTTATAGCTTCTGATTCAAGTCATAAAGTAATGAAAAATAAACCAAATCATATTTTAAAAAAACTGTAAGAGTAATTTTGCTAATTACCAGTAGAAATTTAAGGGAACGAGACGTGATAAACCTTCAAAAAATCGATTTTTCAATTTTCATCTTAAAAAAAAGTAGAGTTAATGCTGATTCCAAAAATGTATAACATGTATAGGTTTAAAGCTTAATATCTGAGTAATTGCGGTTTTAAAATGTAAACAATAGCTGCCACACCTGTTGTTTACGTTATCGTACATCAACTGCCACGCCCATCTTTCAGTAACCGAAACATGCTTTTATGTAGATTGTAGATTGGTATTTTAATATCACTTGATCTGGATATATTTATTTTATTCTTGTGGTTTGAGAAGGAATAAAACTACTCAACTCAATCTTGTTTATAACACAAGCTGTGCGAAATTTAAAGAATGTTGTTTTCTTGTGCTTGAGATACAAACACGTGAGTTACAAACTTCATATTTTCACTGCTAAATTAATTTTTGTTGTTTACTTTCTGTTTTTTTGTGATTTGTAAGTATTTTAAATATTTAAAATGCCTCGAGCAAAGACATTTGGACATCAGAAACGTCGTCTAATTCGTAAAAAAACTTCAGTATGTGTAGCGAGTGAAAAATGTGATGTCAGCTCTTCCAAAAAAAAGATTGAGAAGAGTAAAGGATATTTTGACTATGAAGATAACTTTTCAGCTGAATCTCAAAGCAGGTTTGTTATTATTGACTTAAATATGCTTAATGATATTTTCAACAATATTGCAAAATGCAGATATTGTGATAGATCTTTCTGCTTTGATGTTGCTGAAAATAAAAGTAGTCGCAGAGGACTTGCTAGCAGTATATCAGCAACTTGCAAGTATTGTGGCTCTAGTCATGGCTCAATGACTTCAAATTCTGTGCCAGCAGGATATGAAGTAAATTTGAGGTTTGTTTATGGTATGAGATGCATTGGAATTGGAAAAAGTGCAGCTCAGACATTTTGTGCGCTGATGAACTTGCCTCCTCCTCCAGCTAAATTTGAAAAAGACTGTATACGCCAATTTTTAATGCGTTGGAAACTGCTTCATCACGTTCAATGGTTAGCAGCGTTAATGAAGCTGTTATTGCAAACGAAAACAATAAGGACGTAGCAATTGCTCTTGATGGGACCTGGCAAAAAAGAGGACACACGTCAAAAAATGGCGTTGTAACGGCAACTTCTCTCGATAACGGAAAAGTTGTTGATTTTGAGTGCCTATCAAAGTATTGTTTTGAATGTAAGAACAAAAACAAAACCTGTGATAATTGCCAGGCAAACTATCATGGATTTAGTGCGGGAATGGAGAGTGAAGGAGCATTGCGGATTTTCAATCGCTCAGTACCAAATTACGATGTTCGGTATGTTCAGTACCTTGGAGATGGAGATTCAAAGGGGTTTCTTAGGGTTCAAGAGTCCAACATATACGGTGATGATGTTCCGATTGAAAAATTGGAGTGCATCGGCCACGTCCAAAAAAGGATGGGATCAAGACTGAGAGCTCTAAAGAACAGTTTAAAATCCACCAAGCTGTCAGACAATAAAGCAATATCTGGACGAGGAAGGCTGACAGATGCAGAAATTCTTTTGCTGCAAAAATACTATGGCCTAGCCATAAGAAGAAATGTTGGGAAATCAGTCGCGGATATGTCCAAATCCATCTGGGCAATATATTTCCATAAACTGTCGACAGATAAAAATCCACAACATGGTTTGTGCCCTATGGGAGAAGAAAGTTGGTGCGGGTACAACAAAAGCCTTGTATCTGGTGAAAAGTACACCCACAAACATTCCCTCCCAGAAGCAGTTCTTCTTAAAATTAAAAAAATATTTAGAGATTTAACTGCGAAAGAACTTTTATTAAAATGTCTGCATGGCCGAACTCAAAACCCCAACGAAAGCTTTAATAACTGTGTGTGGAATCGTGTGCCAAAAAACACATTTGTGAGCAAAAAAACTTTGCAAATGGGTGTTATGGACGCAGTTATATGTTTCAATGAAGGTGCATACGCAAGAACAGAAGTATTAAAAGCACTGCAAATAAATCCAGGTATCAATACTTGTGAAGGCCTTCGTAAAATTGACTACGTCAGAATTTGTGAAGCCGAGATGAGTATCCAAAAAGCTACCAAAGAAGCCAGGACAACTAAAAGGCAAATTAAAAGGAAGAAGGATGCCTTAGAAGAGTCTATGCAAGATGAGTACAGTGCTGGAATGTTCTAAAAGTCAAATTTTAGGTAAGTGTACCATTTTATTTAGTTTTTTCCATTTTTCTCAAAACGTGTTTTTTCAGTTTTTAGGTACATGTGTAGAAAAATCTATTTATTATATTTTTTTGAAACTTGGTATGAACTTTTGTATCATGATAATGCATTTAATGCTTCTAATTTCCTTCCTGAAATGTTTGTATTTTTACTTTTATTGTTGAATTTGTAAAAAAAAAATGACATTTTTATCAAAATTTCAAAAAGTCATAATTCAAATTTTTTTTAAAAAAATTCTGAACAAGGTAGTATAAAAATATTTATTGCATTTAAATAAACGTACAATTTTGTAACTAAAACAGCATGTTTTGTGGTGTTATATGTTATAAAAATAAAGATACATGTACCTAATGAACACCATGTATACGAAAGTTCCTTTTGGTGTGTACTTTTTCGAATCCTTATATTTCTTAAAATATTTTAAAAATTTAATAATTTTATGTTGTAGTATATTAAGAAAAGTATATAGGTTGTATGACATAATTTTTTTATTTATGAAGTCTTTCTGTTTTTGAAAATAATGTTCTTTCGTAAAGTCAAATTTTGCTCGTTTTGCTTCATCGAGGACGTCCCGGTTCCCTTAAATCACAAAAGTATGTATGCACTCTGAATTTTTGACTTTTAAATAGCAAAATGAAACTTCTCGAGTGATATTTCGTATTTCAGAGATAAGTTTTAAAAGTTCTGCTACAAAGTCTGTAAGTTCGAGCTTTAAGTACAACAAAAATTCACCAATGCCTCCACGTGGAAAAAAATTATCCAAAGATCTAAAGGATGCAATAATAAAGCTCTATATGGAAAGCAAGTCCCAAAGACAAATCGCTAAAATCATAGGTAAAAGTCCTGCAACAGTGCAAAAAAAAAAATCATTGAAAAGTTCCAGGCTGAGGGAAATACTTTAAAGGTTGTTTTATACACTTATGTAAAGACCCATTTCTTCATAATTCATAAAGTTAAACTTAATGGCTATTGGAAACGGATCTCGTAATTTTGAACCATAGTCAAGTGACGAGGACGACACCTGCGCTGGCAACCCTTTAGTGAGTGAGTGAATATTAACATCACACTATTCAGCTGTTCGAGGAATTTTGATGACGGACCTCGAAATTTTGAACCATGGTTAAGTGACGAGAATGACACCTAATTTTCATACCACAGCAAAGGGAGCCCCTCAGGGGGCTCACCTTCTTTAGGTGAGTACGGGTTTCACGCTCCCGAGGGACCCCAGTGTTCTTTATTTTCCCCTCTCCCCTTTTTTTCCTTTGGACATTTGTTTGCTTAGGGAGTTCCTTTGGATTATGGTTTTTGTGATAAGATATCACTGTTTTAATTACATAACCCACGATTATTGCTTTCCTATTAATTTTATAACATTGTTTAAGCAAAAAAATTGAAAAATCCAAAAAAATTTAAAAGATATGTTTTAACAACTTTAAAAAAAAAATCCTCTTTTTTTTAATTAACGTAGAAACAGGTCGGCGGCGTATCAATACCAATCTGCTGCTTACCTAGCCCTTAGCTCTAAGGGTCTCAGTACCACCCTGTAGCCTCTTCCGCGAGGAATACTATTTGGGCAGTGGAAAGGACCCTTAAGGGGAAGAGTTGCGTGCGTCGCTGGCGACGGATTTGAGGTACGTTATGCCGAAAACTTCCTAGAGGTTGAGGGCCTTGGTAGCGGAATGGCTAGGCAGCTGGGACTCGTTCATATCGAGAAATCCTCCTTGGCTTCGGCCTTGGACCGTGCCCGGCAGCACGTTATGGGGATTTTCCCGCCGTCTAGCTTTGAAGAATCCTCCGGCGGTTCCACTTGGCACGTTAGAAAAGTGTGGAATTCGGGTCTGGCGGGGCCCCGATGGAACTGGAAGGAATCCGTGTAGCCAAAAAATATGATGACAACTAAAGAGAATATCGTTTTGCCACCTCCTATGGAGACAAATAATATATCTTTAGCGCCATCAAATACTCTCTCCTGGGCTGACCGGGTCGGGAACTCGACCCCGTCATTGAGTCCAGGAACTTCGTGCCTCGACGGAGGCCAGATTCCGTTAACTCCTCCCATTGTGGAGCAACAATTGCATCTGACTGTAAAAAGAATGACGACAATTTTCTTAAAGTTTCACCTTTCTTAATACATAAGGCAATCACGAGTCCATAGGAGCTGTTAAGACGATTCGGAATATGCGATCTGGGGACCTGTTCCTCGAAGTTACATCTTCTAATCAAGCTTCAGCTCTTATGAATCTAAAGAAAATGGCCCATTTTGACATCACAGTCACTCCACACACCAGTTTAAATTTTTCCGTGGCGTTATCTCGGCTGCGGATTTGTTGAACGTGGACACCGACGAGATTCTTGAGAATTTGCGCGAGCAAAAGGTCTGTGGAGTCAGACGAATCACAATTAGGCGGGATGGACAGGTGCTAAATACAAAGCACCTCATCCTGACTGACCTTCTCGACTCCTGACCTTCCACAGGCCGTAAAGGCTGCCTATCTCAACTGTCCAGTTCGAGCCTACATTCCAAATCCGCTGAGCTGTTTTAATTGTCAGCGATATGACCATTCTAAAACCACTTGTCGAGGTAAACTTACCTGTGCTCGTTGTGCGGAGACAGGCCATGATAGTACAGACTGTAAACTGAAGGAGCGCTGTGTTAACTGCAATGGAGATCATCCTTCTTATTCTCGTGCTTGCCCGACTTGGAGTACTGAAAAAGAAATTATGACCCTGGAAATTAAAAATAATATGTCCTACCCTGAAGCCCGACGTGTCGTGTCCTCACGCACACCGGTCCCAGGAGTTAGCTACGCTAGTGTCGCAAATAAAAAAACATTTAAAGACAGTTCGACACAATATTCAGAACCTTAAATAAAAACGGCGGAAAAGAACTCTCCCCCTCAAACTCCAAAAAAAATAGTTACTCCAAGTCCTCCTAGCACTTCACTTAAAAGACCAAAGAGTCGAAGATCCCGTAAACGACAAATGAATTCTGTAAGACAAAAAAAGAAAAAGTCTAATTTTTCGAAAAAGCCCCATCCAGTGGATGATTCGGAAACAATCCAATTACATCCATCGGATGATGAATTTATGGACATAGTACCGGGTCCTTCGACTCCTAGCTCCGAAGGCGGAGCAAATGCAATCTTATAATGGTCTCCTTTGTTTCCTGGAACTGCCGTGGACTAGACTCGATGATCTCAAATCCATCGTATTCACGTACCAGTCCGCATGTGTTGCTCTTCAGGAGACTTTTCTGAAGAGTACCATGACAATGCGAGTGCGTGGTTATAATTGTGTACGACGGGCTGTAGATGGCAATGCATCTCTAACTGGAGGTGTATGCCTTTTCACGTCCCATATTTATCCCAGTAATGTCGTCACACTGCACACATCATTACAGGCTGTGGCTGTACGGATACATATCCATTCTTTAGTCACAGTCTGTTCTGTTTATTTACCACCCAATGATGTTTTGAAGCAAGTGGATTTGAATCAATTAGTCAGTCAATTACCAGCTCCTTTTATTTTGCTCGGTGACTTTAACGGACACAGCCCTCTGTGGAAGCTGGATGATACAAATTCTCGTGGGCGGCAGATCGAACAGTTGATCTCTGATCACTGTCTCTGTCTGCTTAACAACGACGAGAAAACGTATTTCCATGCACCCACGAGGACATTTCACTCCCTCGATCTTGCCATTTGTTCGCCAACACTGCTACTGATGTTGAATCTTGAGGTTGAACGAGATCTATACAATAGTGATCATTTCCCTCTCCTAGTCTCGCATGTTAATGGTGCGACTGCACAATATCGCCCTCCCACATATCATTTTCTTCGCTCTGACTTGGACAAATTCACACGGCTAGCGGTTATCACTGGTACAATGGTCCAGAGCAGGGAAGTTGATGATGCCATATTTAACGTCACTGAAGCTATTCGAAATGCTGCCGATGCAGCCATTCCGAAAACATCTTATTCTATTCGGAAGCTGTGCAAACATGGTGGAATTCTTCCTGCCAACAAGCAAAAAAGAACAAAGGAGGGCGTGGGGTATTTTCAGGAGATACTCCACCACAGAATATCTCATTGCGTTCAAACGTGCAAAAGCGTCAGCTCGTAGAATTCGACGTCAAAGTCAGAGAGAATCTTGGATCCAGTATATATCTTCAATAACATCGTCCACTACAAGTGAACAGTTATGGAGAAAGGTGAAAGCCGCGAATGGCCTTTATCGGGACTTTACCATTCCGATATTGGAAACATCGTCGGCTATTTATTCGTCGCCTGTTGATGTGGCCAATTGATTGGCCAAACATTTGCTAGTGTGCCCAGCTCCGATTCATATAGCTCTGTATTTCAGGCAACTAAGAGCCGCTTAGAGCGGATACCTATCAACTTCAGGTGTCGACAGACTGTACCATACAACTGTGACTTTGACATGTGGAATTGAAGAGGGCCTTATCATCGGCCCATAATACTAGTCCAGGTCCTGATGGAAGTATCTTATGAATTGCTTCGCCATTTGAACAAGGACTCACTAGTAAGACTCCTGTAACTATTCAACCGAATATGGAGGGAGCAGGTGTTTCCTACTCAATGGCAAGAAGCCTTAGTGATTCCCATCCTAAAACCTGGAAAAGATCCAAAGGACCCTCTCAGCTATCGACCGATAGCACTCACGAGCTGCCTTTGTAAGACACTAGAACGTATGGTCAATGCCCGTCTCGTGTATCAGCTAGAAAAGAACCGATGCATTCCTCTGTTTCAGAGTGGCTTCCGTAAGGGAAGGTCCACTCTCGATAATATGATAATGCTGGAAAGCAAAATAAGAAATGCTTTTGTCCGGAGGAACCATCTGGTTCTATCTTCTTCGATATCAGAAGGCATATGATCGTACTTGGCGCTATGAGATCCTTCGCACTCTTTTTGATTTTGGTTTTAAAGGCAATTTGCCAATATTTATAAAAAAACTTTTTAAATCTCCGCACTTTTAGAATAAGACTGGGTGTCACTCTCTCTCTTCTCCTTTTACTCAAGCTGAGGGTGTGCCTCAGGGGAGTATTTTGAGCGTCACCCTTTTTATGTCATATTTCACCCATCTTAAATATTTTATCGCCCTCTATACAGGCATCTTTATACGTTGATGACCTGCAAATTAGTTGCGAAGGCTCGGACATGCGACATATTGAGCGACAGTTACAAACTGCCGTCAATAATATTATTAAATGGTGCGACACGAACGGTCACAGTATTTCTGCGAGCAAGAGTTGCTGCGTGCACTTTTGCCGCAAACGGGTGATTCATCCCGACCCCGAAATACGCATCCGTGATGTACAAATTCCCGTAGTCCCCGATGTACGTTTCCTTCGAGTAATTTTCGACCGCCGACTCACTTTCCTTCCGCATATCTTACATTTGCGGAAGAAGTGTGAAAAGTCTTTAAACCTCTTGAAGTGTTGTCCAACACCTCTTGGGGGGCGGATCGAACATCATTACTCAGAGTGTATCAAGCCAGCGTACTTTCTCGTATCGACTACGGATGTGTTGTATACGGATCGGCGTGCAATTCTGCTCTAAAAAAACTTGACCCTGTCCATCATATGGCATTGAGAATCTGCTCTGGTGCGTTTCGCACATCCCCAGTGCAGAGTCTCTACGTCGACTCAAATCAGCTTCCTCTGGATTTACGACGGAGGAAGCTTTCACTTACCTATTATCTTAAGGTCTTGTCCTTACCTTCTCATCCTTTAAAAAACATGTACATCAATACCAGCCTGAAGAGATTATATGATGCCCGGCCATCTAACAAGCGGCCATTTATGGATAGGATGAAGCTCATACTCTCTGATCTCGACCTACCTAACGTGGACATCCAGCAACGAAACCTTTGGCGATTTCCACCTTGGAATATGCCACGTTTGCACTATATAAACCCTTTTGCCTCGTACAGTAAAACCACTGTCCCATCTGTTGTCTTTCAGCGCCTTTTCTCTTACCATCGCAGTCGGTATAGTGCGTATTCGCCCATCTTTACAGATGGTTCGAAACGTGCAGGTTACGCAGGCTGTGGCGTCGTGATTGAAGATAACATGCTCGGTTATAGGCTCGACACTTCTTGCAGTGTTTTCACTGCCGAAGCTGTCGCCATATACCGTGCACTTCAATTAATCGACTCCTGTTCACCTCGTAAATACTGCATCTATACTGATAGCATGAGTGTATTGGAAGCGCTTGAAAATTACAACGATCGGTGTCATCCAGTGGTGTGTAATGCACTCGACATCGTTAGTCGACTATATAGCAAGGGTTTTATATATTGTTCTGCTGGCTACCCAGCCACGTAGGGATTATTGGGAACGAACAGGCGGACAGTGCAGCTGGTTGGCTACGACCTTTTTTCCACTAGCTGTTCCGCTATCAGATATGAAGCGTGTCATCCGGCATCATATTTTTACAGCATGGCAGGACTCATGGAGTCAGCAGTTGGATAACAAACTGCACTCTGTGAAACCTGTCATTGGAGCATGGCCTGTGATGTCAATGCGAAGGACTGATGTCAAGTTGACTCGTCTTCGCATTGGTCATACTCGCTTTACACACAGGCATTTGTTGTTAGGGGAAGATGCTCCTCAATGTCCTTCATGTAAGGTCTTGTACACAGTGCGTCACATTTTAATCGATTGTCCTGTTTTTAAGCATCATCGTATCACTTTTTTTCATACATCTGTTTTATCCTTGTCTGACTTGGTGGGGGAAACCCCCCACCAAAATCTTTTTGCTTTTATTTTTAAAATTGGATTTTTATACCTCATTTGACAAAATAATTTTAAACTATTTTAACTTTAATTTTTATGTATGTGCATGCAGGCATGCACATATATAAATATATATTTTATATTTCATCGGCATTTTTAAAATACTTTAACAAACGTATGGCGCAGTTTAGCCAAAATTGGCTCTTGCGCCAGTAAACACTACAATCACTCACTCACTCACAGCAACGGGAGGACGTTTGAGCATCGACTATTTAACGTGCATTGGCCTCTCTCTACGCAGCGTTACCAGGCTCGACCTCATGACTCGTCGGCCACGTATTCCTTACCTTGACCACAAGGCTACCACCGCCGAGAATAAGCTGAAAGATTTCCTCTTGGATGTGTAGATGCTTTGTGGGTGGAACAAAACATGCATGAGTGGTGCAAGATGGTGTTAGAGGAATTCATTGCAGCCTCATGTAGTGGATGTAAATGGAAATCGTAACTCTATTATAATAAAACATCAAGATGTTGGTTGATAGAACTCCAATTTGTGGTTAGTAAGTTCAATATCTTCTACTTGAATAATCAGGCTGGTTACATATTTAATAGACTTAGAAGACTTTTCACACATAAGGCATAAATAAAAGTTACGTAATTGCCGACTAATTTTGTGAAAGAGTTGAGAGAGAGCCAATAGTAAGAAACACACACACACAGTTTACTTGCTTGTTCCAAAACTATTATTTTGATCGCGCAATCCCCAAAACTGTAAAGTAACCAATATTAATCTATAAATAATATATATTAATGTAATATAATAATAATTATTATATAACATATAATAATAATAATCTTATAATATAATTATCATATTATATATATAATATTCTTATATATATGTATTATGTAAATATTTATGGATAATATAATTATATAATATTTATTAATATTAATCAATAATGAATATGAATTAATAATTTCTGATTCCAAAAATTGCGACTTCCTTTAATGAATTTCATCGAACACGAACGTTTAAAAATGCATTACAGAGAAACAAGTTTAACACGTAAACACTTAAGACGAAAAATCGCTTAACATGAAACAATTCAAAGGTCCCGACAAAGTACTATGTATTTTCATGCTTTTTTCTCATAACACGAAACGAAAATAGCTTAACAGGAAAATATTTCTCTTCTGGGAATGAACAAAATACGGAAAACACCAGACACTTAATGAAATAATTGAGAAAGTTTCTGTATGCTATTGAACTATCCTATTACATCATCAGAAGAATTCAATGCAGTAGATCAGTGATTCCCAATATGGAACCCTAGGGGTCTATGACGACCTGCAAGGGGTCCACGGCAGCGAAAAAATAATTTGGGGGTCTATGAACTATTAATGGGGGTCTACGATGAGGACTCTCATTTAACCAGATCATGACTTTAATTTTAAAAGAAAATTTTATTCACATCAATTACTTATTTAAAAGGCCTTTATTCAGATTTTGAAACTAGATTTTTGAAAATGTTTTGATTATAGTGATACCACAGCAGGCTATGAATTCACACGGTCACATCGAAAAAGGAACGTCAAATTACGAGAGAAATTGACAGGAATAGACACTAACGGAGATATTGAAGTAAAGTTTAGAAACTGATATCAGCATTTTTGGCTTCAAAAAGAAATTCCCATTATTTATCCCTAATAATGGAATATCTTGAGAAAGTTTTTACTTGCTTTTCCTAGTGAGGATTGGCCGCGGTAGCCAAGTGGTCTAGGCAACGGATCGTGGCTAGCGTGTCAGGAGTTCTATCCCAGTACCCCTGAAGACCCGCCGTGTAGGGGAGTGATGCACGTTAAATCTGTCGAGAGCTCAAACGTCCTCCCGTTGGTGTGGTGTGGTAGTTAGAAGAGGGGGTGCCAGCTCAGGTGTCGTCCGCGTCACTTGACCATGGTTCAAAATTACGCGGACCGTCCCCAAAAGCCCTCGTATAGCTGAACAGTGGGACTTAATATTCACTCACTCATTCCCAGTGAGGAGTTTCTGCAAAGGTTGCCAAATTCCAAAAAAAAAAGAAAGAAAAAAAGACTGGACACTACTAATCGATGAGTTTTAGGGTTAAATCTGACAAGATTGATGCCAATGTGGAATTTTTTTTTAACATTTATAAACCCCGTGCACCACGCAATGTATAACACGAGGGCATACAACACAGACAGAAGAAAGGATTACAACACAAACGCCCATGCCTTCTCCGGGATTCGAACCGGGCACCGCAGACAGCTTCACTGACCACTATACCGGATGGGCGGCAAAATTTGTTATTGAAACACTATAGTTTCATCCCTCCCATTAAAAGCATTTGCTTGTTGCTCAGTTACCTTATGTAACAAAATTTTTTTATATTAATTAAATTTTAATTAAATTAATTTAGATGTGTGTGTGCTTCTTAAGTTTTAAACTCTATACTTTTCACTACAGACAGAAGTTTTAATCTTTTAAAATAAGTAGCACTATACTAGCTGTCAAAAAGACATTTAAATTGATAAATTTAAAAAAAAATCAGTATTAGGTAAGTACCAAAATTTTTTGGTACGCCAAACCAAAAAACATGCCAAAGGGTCTATGGGACAAAAAAGTTTGGGAATCTATGCAGTAGATGATGATAATGTGGTAAAAAAAACCCTCCCTCCAATTATAGCAGTCACAAACCTTTAGGAGTTTCTCAACGAAGCTAAAAAAATATTCACACAGATTCTGACGACGAAAATGAGATGGGTTATCTATATAGCTTCTCTTTCCACATTATCCGAAATAACAAACATAATAAAATATTTAGGTGTGCACATCTCATCAATTATTTAAGCGCGCATTCCAATAGGGGAATGGATAACAAAATGGACTACATCGAACGATTTGTTGACAATTTGATGCTAAAAGTGACAATGCAATGAAAAATATTAATTTTCCATAATCTCAATATATACGTCTTGTTTTTTAATAAATTTCAAAATTTTGTTTTAAATTTCATTGAGTTCTTGTGAATGATTTTGTCTCATTTAATTTCATTAAATACATGAATATACACATCCTTGTAGTTAAAATAAACTATAATAAACTTAATTTGTTGAATATCTGGATTTTTTTCTGCAATATCCTTTAACTCGAAATTCGTTTTCACCAAAAAATGTTTTAGTACATTCAGTTTCGAGCTAAAATATTTTTTTCACGGTATTTAAAATTAAAATAAAGTGGAAATGCGCAATTGCAGCAAAAATTAAAAGCACAGTTCTCATATTTAAAAAAAATCCTGTTACTCATCTGTTGCCTCTTTATGATACATTAGAAATATCCCTGTTCCAAAATACAACAAAAGACAGAAGCAGTAGTTTGAAGAATGATCGCCGTGAAAATGGTTGAATTTTTTAAAGAAATCGAATCAAAGTCTTCTGAAATTAATAGGGTTACCGCTGAAAAAACAAACAATGAAAACTAATTATAAGAAAGTCGTCCCCATGGCAACCACATTACCACACGATAAAACTATCAAAAAGATCATATTGCAATGTTATCTCCCATCTTGGCGAACATAAGCAACAATTTTGCGCGTAGCACTCCAATATTAAATTAGCACCGAAATATTTAATTCTGATTCTTTGCCAACTTATTGGGGCCGTGGTAGATTAGAGTTCAAGGTAACAGACTCGTGGCCGGTGCGTCATAAGTTCGAGCCTAGTGCTGCTGAAGACTCGCCGTGTAAAGGTGTGATGCACGTTAAATCTGTCGAGAGCTCAAACGTCCTCCCGTTGATATGATGTGGAACTTATGAGAGGGGGTGCCAGCTTAGGTGTTGTCCACGTCACTTGACCATGGTTCATAATTAAGTGGCCCGTCGCCAAAAGCTCTCTAGTAGCTAAACATTGTGACGTAAATATTCACTCAATGCCAACTTGTAAAAAGGGGCATGCGCGGGAATGGCAGCATTTGGCGCTGTATTTTGGTTTGATGGTATTGGTGGAAGGCATGCTACATAAATCACAATGTTTACCACGTCCACGGAAAATTTTGTAAAATTGAAATGCAGTATCTTAGTCATACTTATATCGTAGATATATAATTTGAAAGAGAATCTATACACGCGCGCGATTCTCCCTCTCTCCAATGGAATATAACCCTCATTTTGTAAGTATGTTTCGAAATGTTTCAAACACACATAAAACCTTTTTTTCTCGCACAGATTAGTAGTAAATGCATTCTTCGAAGTTTTGGGAAATTAATAATAATTAAGTCGCAATATTTTCCGTGCAGATTTCTTCTTACTCTTTGATAAAACTCAAGTAGAGAGTTAAAATCTTTAAAGTTACAGCATTAGGTCATGTGTAACTTTAATGAATCCTTTCCCCTTATTTTCTAAAATATTGTGTTTCTACATTTGAACATTATAAAACTAAAAAAACGTAATTGTATGCGTTTTGATAACAAATGTCGCGAAAACTGTTATTTGGTTATGGAAATGTATAACTTCATACAGCGAATTTCAACAAGATATATGCATACAAGTTCTTGAAATGTATTTAATGCATTTTGAAGTAATTAAAACAAAATTAATCTTCAATAAGGGAAACAAAATTTTAATCTTTTGTAATGATTTGTCAATATATTATTCCAAATGATTGAATTATTTATATGTTGGTAAAATATAAAGTGTTAAATATAAGTCAATCTAAAATGCAAATTTATCTTGAAATATAATTCAATATTACATTATTAAGTGAAATATCAAAGTACAGATTTCAGTTCCGAGTCAGTCTTGTAACACAGAACGCTTCTGCTCGTGAAAGTAAAATCGTTTTAGATAAATTAGATGCACATTTGCACGTGACACTTACTGGAAAAGCTGAAAAATGTAAGAATGTCACATTTCCCAAATCCATTTTCGAAACTGGTTGTGATATTTCCTGGTTTAAAATATTTATTACTATTATTTTCGAATTTCTTTGGTTATTTGTGGTAATATTTTGTGTGAATGAATTACTATTATAATCAATTAAGAATAAAAAAACCTATTTTTCAATCTTTATTTTTTACAATCAGGTGCTCTCGGGAAGTTGTTTTCATAAATTTCACTTGCTAATTGGTTCTTATTCATCATAATTTAGTGCCTTGGTGGCCTAGTGGTCAAGGTCATGGACTCGTGGCTGGTGTGTCACGAGTTCTAGCCTAGTGCGCTAAGGACCTCCCGTGTACAGGGGTCCACTGTTCTTTAAATCTGTCGATGCTCGAAGTCCTCCCGTTAGTATGATGTGGAAGTTGGGAGAAGGTATACCAGTTCAAGTGCCGTTCTCGTTCTTTGACCATAGTTCAGAACTACTAGGTCAGCGTTACAAACGGCTCTAGTGCATGTTTATAGTACAACGTAATATAACTCTACTCTCACTAATCATGCTTATCAAAGAGATGCTATGTTGGATGTGGCATATTTATCAAGGAAACAAATTTAATTTACTTGAAAATGTGTCGTTAAAATGTACGAATCATCTGTACATCGAGTACCAATACTAAGAATGTTTGGTACCAATACACAAAACATGTTTGGCCAAATAAATCAACCTGCAATGTGCAAACCAATGGAATGTTGCTGTATTTTTTTTTAAACACAAGGCATAGTATAAGTTACGGGTAAATGCTCTTAATAGCCTTGTTATAGACATCTGATAAAAGGGGGGGGGGTTATCGAGCTTGATAACGAAAGACTGCGATTTTAAGTTAAAACATTATTTTATTCTTCTACGTAATCTCCCTTGACTTAAACACACCGCAGCGTTTCTACACACACACACACACCTGTATTCCTTCCCGGAAGCAAGAGTGAAAGGCTGTGAAAATATTTATCTACGACAATTTGAACTTCATTGGACGTTAAGCACTTTTAGAAACAAATTTCTTCAAGTTGGAGAACAGATGGAAGTCTCATGGTGCTAGATCAGATGTGGGGAGGGGGAATTACCGAGCAAATTGTATCCCAAATCGCGTACTTTTCCCATCGCCAACGCACCCTTGTGTTCAGGATGCGTTGCCCTGTGAAAAATGATTGGTGCTAATGTGATATAGGAGTTCTACGCACCAAGTTTCTATTCGCCAAGATGGGCGATAACATTACAATATGGTTACCTTGATATTTTTATCGTTGGTCGGTGTGTTTGCCTTGGGGATGCTGTATGTTGTAGTTAATAGGGTTACTGCGAAAAACCCAATTAATTTCGGACGATTTTAGTTCGACTTTTGTCCGTTTTCATTGCATTTATTTATCTGCTTTAGTCTACTGCTGAATTTCGTGCTGCTGTTTTCAAACATGGATATTTCCAATATAATTGGTGAATACCAGGATATTTTTTAAAGAACATGAGGGTTGTTCTTTTAATTACTGTGGACCAAAAAAAGTCCAAATCCTCACTTTTGGTTCATTTTATTCTCCAAAAATACTGATTTTTTGTCTTGTTTTTTATGTAAGATTTCTGATATCGGCCGTCATAAAATGACAAATATGGCAGTGATATGAAAATTATTTTGAAACAGCATAAAAAGTTTGACTGTCGAATCCTTTATTGTGGATCTTCCATGCAAATTAACTCCACTTAAATTAAAAAATCTATCCAGTTTAATTCTTCTACAGCAAATTTCGAATTCCCACCATTTTACTTTTGATTAATGAATTTTTCAAACTTTCCTCGTTCGATCAAATTCATAAGGAATTCCGAATTTTTTCACAAACTGTTGCCGATCGAGGCAGCTGTTTGCCCGTGTTTTAATCGATTTTACTGTGGATAATACAGAGAAGCTAGGGGGCAAGGGGAAACCTGTTGAAATTGACAGGAGCAAAATTGGGAAAAGGAAATTTAATTAGCTATTTCGTGGAAGGACAATGGGTTTTTGGCGGGAGTCGAACGGAAGACGGGCCACTGTTTCCTGATTGGATTACACGGCAGGACAGCAAAAACACTTCTCAGCCTTATCGAACCAGGAAAAACTGTTATTTCTGACTAATGAAAATCTTATGAATGTTGAGTGAAAGAGATAATCGCCTAACTGTTAACTATTCGCTCTAAATCGTTGATCCTGAAACTGGTATAATACCTATCAATATACCAATACCAATAATATTATTATATCTATAATATTTAAGTTGCCTGTGACGTCACTTCATAGCTTCTTTGACTGAGTACAATCGACTAGGAAAATTTGAAGGATATATCACCTGTTATATGTTCAGGAAAAATTTGTTTCTTATAAAAAGGTGATCCTTTCCTCAATTTCCTTGACATGATACGTAAAATTGATTTTGCTGACTGGCATATCGTTTTGGGAGAGAAAGTCGAGAAATCGAATTTATAACCCCTTTCATAACCATTCCTCAAACAATTATTAATTTTCCAGATTGTAATTATTTTTTTTCGGTTTGAATTTTTTTTAAATTTTATTTTTTTAAACACTGCATTTTTAATATTTTAATTTTTTCTTTTCCCGGCTTTTTCTATATATTCCTCAATCTATTTTTTCAAACTCCTGGTATTCATCCTTTAAAATGCTGTTCTCCAAAATAAAAGTAAATTTTTCAATACTTCTTCAGCTTAATTTAAATTCTAGACTATTTCGGCATTTCACAAACTTTCGCCAGGAAAAAACAATTCTTTAAAATTACTTTTCTTGACTATTTGTTACAGCTAGGCCCCCATCTTGGATGTAACACTGCTCGACAACAAAAGCTGCTTGACGCGATATCAAATTAGTTAAAAATTATTTTCCTTCAAGCCTACCCTATCTAGCGAATTTCGGCAATCAGCTGGTCCAGAAGGTTGGAATAATACTCGCCTGTAACTGTTCTGCATTTTTCAAGATAATCAAAAAGTTCTCTTTCGCATCCCAAAGCACCTTTTCGGCAGATGCGATCGATTTCACTTTCTTTGGTGTTTAGCAACCCTCTTCTACCGATTTCTTTGACTGTTGTTGTGTTTCTGGTGTATACTGGAGGATCTATATGCCTCATCCATGGTGACAAATCACTAACAAAATCGGTCGGATCCTTATTCGGTCCAAACATTACTGTGAAAAAGCTTTCGTATCCCTAATTCTTCGTGCAAGACGTTTCGCACCCTTTCTCCCGATATCTTCACAGCCTCAACTATGTCACTCACCTTCCCTCATCTTTTGTCTAGCACATAGGTTCTCAACCTTTTTGAACTGGTGCCCCCTTTTCTAGTGAGTATTTTGATACCGCCCCCTTTTCTAGTGAGTATTTTGATACCGCCCCCTTTTCTAGTGAATATTTTGATACCGCCCCCTTTTCTAGTGATTATTTTGATTCCGCCCCCTTTTCTAGTGAGTATTTTGATACCCCCCCCCTTCCTACTCTAGAGAAGTAAGATTGCACATAATGCACTGTGAAAACAAGAGTCAAGTTTTAAAAAATATCCTGTTACTAATAAAATGTATTTCTTAATTTTTTTCTAAAGCCCCAATTTTTTTACTTGCGAATCTGAAATAGCATTACCACATATATATTTAAATGTGCAATATTATATATTTTAGTCATAGATATGACAGTGTCGGTATTGAAACGCTACTGAATTTCTGCTTCATTTAAAAGAGTGGAATAAAAAAATGTTTAATTTTAATTGTTATAATAATAGGCAGGGGTTTTTGTGGTACGAAGTAATTCATAATAAAAACTATTGCTTTCAAAATAAATATAAATTGTCAGTTTCAATCTTTAAAGAATCCCACGTTTATTACTGGTAAAAAATATTCAATTATGTTTCTTGGATAATAAATGTAATGAAATGCAGTGGACGAAAACTACGAGTGAGGAGCGAAAAACTAAACGAAACAGCTATATATAGAAAAATGGCACCACACATACCGATAAAGAGCTCTCCAGTACAGACTTCCGAAGAAGAGGACATGCTCATATATGATGTTGAAGCTGAATAAGTTATGGAAAAAAAAAATTTAACTCCAACCAAGAACCGGAAGGGGTGCGATTGAATCATACTTATCGGACTTGGTGATGATAATCCCCACCAAAAACTTGTTATTAGTAATTTTTTACTTGAATATAAAATATTTTGATTTTCTTTTTCTGAACTGTTTTAAACTTCTCTGACTTGGTGGGGTGTGCCCCACCAAATTCTGATTGTTTATTTGTGTGAGCTTTTAACTATATTTGAGTATTTTAAATGGATTTTTAATATTTTAACAATTGATTGGCGCAGCTTAGCCGAATTAGGATCTTGCGCCATTAAACCCTACATTCACTCACTCCAAAATGTAATCTTTTAGTGTGGAATGAAAGTACGATGTCTCACAAGAAAGCTATAGAAGCATTAAATCGGACTCTTCAGGATTTACGAGATAGTACAGATATTTTAGGAGAAATGGTAGCTTTATTATATATTGGCTGGTAAATTCAAGCTTATGGGGAAAATTTGAAAAATTCAGTCTGAAAACGAATATGAGAGTGCATTTTCATAATGACATAGATTCGGAACATTATGCAGAGACGAAATTAAAAATCGGTTATGGTTTTGGGCTGGAGGTTTTATTTTACTTTCAGAGAATTTTGTAATGTGGAAGGAAATAATGTAAATATGTAGCCTAATAGGTGTGTCCAATGCCCAAATATTCACATATTTGCAACTGACGGAAGAACATGTAATATCACTAATGTATACAGTAGCATCTTAGAATAATATTCTGTTTTGAGTTCTTTTATAGATTAATTATATATCAAACGTAGATACTTTTGATTTTTAAAAATATTAATAGTTTAAGTTATTGAATATTTGTTGTTAATTATTATAATAAATTACGTTTTCAGTTTTTTTTTTAACTAAGCTCAATTTTATAATTTTTAAATTTTATTGGTTCCAGTCAAGCAATAAAAAAATTACCATATTATATTATTTACTTTCTAATGATAATGATATTGACTTTGACAGTTATTTAAAGACATCAACGCGAGCGGATCCGCGGGTAAAAGCTAGTGTGATATAAAATGATTTAAATACATATAATCAACAAAGTAAACAGTATTAAAGTTTACTTTTGTTAGTACATAATCGGCGTGTTTTTTTAGTTATTTTAGATTATATTTGGTTAATCTGCCCAAGCCCCTCCGGGGCATCTCAACGTCTCCTAATTTTTTCTTTTCGTCTCTTACTGTCCCTCTTAAAGCCACAAGAGCTTTATCACCCACGTTAAGAACCTATGTTCTAACACGATATCATGCTCTTTTTCAATGGCTTCCTGTAGCGGTTTTTGGCCGTCCTTCCCGTGGGTCACCTTCGAAGAACATGTGACTACCTTTAAATTCAGCTGCCTCTTTTTAATGATTGACACCGAAGATTCAGATACCCCGTAAACTTTTCTCAACTTAGAATGCATTTTCTAAGAGATTAATCCCTCAAAAACAAGAGTTTTATCGACCGCGTGATTTTCAAGCTTATACATTTTAACGAAAGTCCTCGAGACGTCTACTGTAAAAATTGGTGTCAACAAACTACTTGAAGGAACAAGTCGAAACTTGTCATAAGAACTATGAACTTATAAAGGCATTGACCTTATGGATCTTTTCTGACTTCCTCATTCACCACAACATTAACAATTTAGGAGCATGCGAGTTCATTTGTTCAAACTATTTATTTAATGATTAAGCTTTGAGGTTAAGGTGCATCAGCTTAAGTGTTGTTTCTGCCAGTTGTCTTTGAACCAAACATTTTGATGTTGATTGTTAATAAATCTAGTATAGAATGTAAATAGGACGAAAATAAGCAATCAGCCCAATTTCATGATTAAAAAATTTTGGTGAAATTCCTATAATTAGTAGAATATACTTAAAACAAGATATCAATCATTGGCATGGCCAAGTAATTTTAGCGCGTTTTTCACATGTTGTACTTTACAATAATGCAACTAATGAACTTTTTACTAACGGAGAGTAGTGTTCTGTACCACTCCTTTAAATATACTACTATTGAGCTGAAAAGAAATAATGACACAAAACTGTATCAGCACTATAAAAAAACAAAACTAGCGAAATTCAGGAAAATTTGTAGGAAAATTCGGGAAAACTATGGGAAAATTTAAATGATTCTGCTCATCTAGGGCACAAATGCGACCCAATGCCGAAAACCCGAGGTCAATTGGTTGCTTATTGGCTGAGAAAAAGTTACGACAAAATATGGAACGAAGACGAAATTTGCATCCTACTAGCGCTTTTGTTCCACTACGTGAAAAACGCGCTAAAAAGCTCTTGTTTATTTTATAACTCTTCATGGACAGTAATATAGAGTAAGAATACAGCACAGTAAAGAAAAAATAAGTAATTCAGAAAGGAACACAGGGTAAGACAAAGGTGTTACGAAAATATAATTTGTTCATTCATTTTTTGCGTATACGAGGCTAGTCTTTTAGTTATTAAATTAATAGAGTCCCATTAATTCCTTTCGTAGAGAAAATGGCATTTACCATTCTTGATATTCTACTGTAAGCTTGAGTGTTAGGGTGTCCTATATATCAACATGTAAACGAACAGAAAAGTTGAAGGGTGCTATGGGTATATGGATATGGTAGTCGTTTGGTTCCAATTTACAGTTCTTAACCAGTTAGGTTTCAACCAAGCAGTGGGTTTGAATTCTATTTACAATAAAATTATTCCCCATATCATGTACAGCACTTTTTATGTACTTTAAATTTAAAGAAAAATATTTTTTTTTGTAGCATTTTCCTTTTTCAACTGTCTTTTTATCTTTTCTTATACTTACAAAAGACTTTCATTTGAGAACTTTTCCTTTTCTTAAGAGAATAAAAATCATTCTACTGGTATACGTTGGCATTTTTAACTTTTTTGGTTTGAATTAGTATTGCACTAGATCACCACTACATTTGCAACTGTAGTTTTGTATCAATGGATTTTATAATTTATGACTATATTGCGTGAACACTCGATCGTATTTCGCAATAACCTATTGATTTAAGGAGGTAGGTTCACGAAACGGTATCTGTATCTCAGCAATGTTAAAAATAGGTATTTTTAAAGAACATTTATAAACATTCCATTAAGTAAAATTCTCCAATTTTTTATTGAATATTCTTTGAACCGTAGTACATACTTTAATCAGAGTTTTTGTGGATAGGATGTCTAGTTATTTTTAAAAGAAATATTTTTTTGCACAAATCTGTTTTTTTCTTCAAAAACAGTGAAATTTCATGTTTAATGTTATAAATCAAGTCAGAATATTTTTTGAAAAAAGTCCCTTGATTAAAGTATGTATTAGAGTGAAATTATTATTTATGCAAAGTTATAAGCTGTGAAATGCAGTAATTTAGGAGCAAATGTTCCTTCTATGGTAGAAATGTTAGCTTTGAGAAAGTGGATTTTAGTAATGGATTTAGTAGACTTTGACAAGTGGTAAAACATTTTCAAAAATTATTAAAAATATTTCTTCTGCACTTCGAATTATACTTTTTGCACCATTAGAAGAGTAGAAATTCATATTTTATTAAAATGGGAAAAGTGAAATGTGTTTGGGGGCCGAAGTTCATGAATCTTCTCCCTTAAATAGCCTAATCTAAACAGAAAAAAATCTCCAATTACAGAGTGCATGACATAAGATATTACTGAGCACAACTGAAGAATTGTAAACAATCAGTTAAAAAAATACTGAGGTTAAAAAAAAAATTCAGAAATAAGTGCAATGATCATTCAAATAAATTCTAAAATTATGAGGATATAAAGCAATTCATATCAAAAGAGAAGCCAAAAAGTTTTAAAAATTTACTTTTAAATCCATCAAAAGTCATGCATAAAATATACTTTTTTTACAACTTTCATGTGAGGATGAATTATTTTCTTAATACGATCCAAAAGTTCGGGGACAGTGGCCACTGCTCATAACCAAAGTACCTAAATTTAAACCACTTGAAATGAATTCTCCCCCTCCCCACCTACCTGGCCAGGTTGGCTTAGTTCATGTCATGTGACCGAACCGCACTCGCAGCTGTTATCTTTCGAAGCTAGTTAGCTTTATTATGCGGTGTTAGAAATATGACTTTTCTTTAACAGCGTTGCACATTACATACTGTTAACGCTTTGGTAAAACACCAATAGACACTTTGGAAATGCTAAGGTGTATGGTGAATCTACCATAGCCAAGAGCCAACGCTTACGAATGGCATCGGCGTTTTAAAAAAGGGCTGATAATCTATCGAAGACGATGGACACGTTGAATGAGCAACTTAACGAAAAGCAGCAAAAAAACACATCAAACACTTTTCACAAATCACCGAAGATACACACTTATCTAAGACCTCGTTTGAGGGAATCCATTCGTCGTAAACGGCCTCGGTTCTGGCAGAGTGACAACTGGAATCTTCTGCATGACAACACACCAGCACATTGATCCCAATTGGTAAAAGTTCATCGCCAAAATTCGTACCAACGTGCTTCCATATCCCCTCCTATTCACCAGACTTAACCCCATGCGACTTTTACCTGTTCCCATCAATTAAACATTGACAGGGAAGCCTCTTTGTGCCATCAAATGAGGTGAAAGGAGCATCGCAGGAGGTCTTACGAGAGGCTGCGAAAAAAATGGCTTCCAAAAAATATACGAACGCGGTAGAAGTGTATAATCTCCCAAAGGGTCTACTTAGAAAGTGGATGCACTTCGGTGCTGTGAATTATTCAGGGTAAAGTTTTTTTACACCTTGTCTTCGAACTTTTGGATCATATTACGTATGATTTATTCTAAAACAAGAAACATTTATTCTCATAAAGGATTCTTGTCTGGTGTGAGTAGTAAATGATACTTGCATACTACCGCAAGAATTTGGCAACATTGAGTAAAACTGCACGAACTCTAAAAACGGAATACGCTGACAAGAATATGTAGCATGTAGTCGAGAAATACTAATTATATAAATAATTAAAAATAAAAAAAAAACTGATTTTTTAACTTGTATTTTTTGCTTTTATATGGCTAATTTTGTATTGGAGTATTTTATTATATATAATACAAATATGTATAGTTATGCTATTAATTTTATTTAAGAAATCGGTAAATCAAAGATTCCCATTTTAGTATTCGAGCTTGCCGTATCAATGAGGCCGCGCGGTAGCCTGGTTATCAAGGAAACGGATTTGTGGCTGGCGAGCATGAGTTCGAGCCTAGTACCGCTGAATATCTGTAGTGCAGAGGGGGCCGATGCACATTAAATATGTCGACGTTCAAATTTCCTCCCGTTAATGAGGTATGGAAGTTAGGAGAGGAGGTACCAGTTCAGATGTCATCCTCGTCACTTGACCATGGTTCAACATTTCGATGCCCGTCAATGAAAGCCCTTGTGTAGCTGAATAGGGCGACGTAAAGATTCACCCACTCGCCGTAATAACGAACGGTTAGGCTTAGAATGGCGGCAAGGGGAGAAATATGAAACATAGCACGTGGTTACCGATTCGACGCCCAAGATACGCGTGAAATCGGGGTTGCCAATTTGGCGAGTTATCTTGAAAGTTGGTATTGTTGCGATAGTACGCCAGTAGCGAGTAGAGTTTAACTTTCTCTTGGCGTCATATATTGAAGATTTACGGTGGCCATGGTAGCCAAATGGCCCAGGCATCGGATCATGGCCCAGGCAAGCAACTGGATCCCAAACATCTTTTTAAACTGTCCTTCCATTGTTAGTGCCCTTTTTAAAATAGACAACGACTACAGCATGGACATCCTATACTCAGATCGTACCATGGATGTTGCCACGGCAGTGATTCACGCCTTTGGCAATATTTGACTCATTTTTATATCTTTATTTTGTTATATACACGTTTGCACTTTGTCATACACGACAGCAACAACATTGGATCATGGCTAGCGTGTCATGAGTTCGATCCCAGTACCACTGAAGACCCGCCGTGTAGAGGATTGATGCACGTTAAATCTGTCGAGAGCTCAAATATCCTCCCATTGGTGTGGTAGTTAGGAGAGGGGGTGCCGACTTAAATGTCGTCCGCGTCACTTGACCATGGTTCAAATTGACGCGGACCGTCGCCAAAAGCCCTCGTGTAGCTGATCAGTGCGACGTTTATATTCATCACTCACTCACTTTGAAAATATACGAGAGCCATTGTCGCTCGTATTCCGAAATTTTGAACCATGGTTAAGCGGCATCGACGATACCTAAGCTTAGCATTTACGGTTTGAAATTTCCTCCCCTGGCCGACATGAAGACACAATGAGAAGGAAATATAAATTAATTGCGTGTTGTTATATTTTCAGATGTTTCCTCTGCTAACCCTGAGTGACATCAAATGCAGTCAAGAAGAAATGTCGTACATCACAAGAGTGCGCAATGTGATTGAGGTTCAAATCGAGAGTAGCGAAGACTACGATTATTTAAAACAATCTTTCAATCACTCCATATTTTACCCAATGTCAAGAAGCCATGAGCTAAGAAAATGTTTAACTTATGCTCTTTCTAAAGTTTCAAAATCGCCTGCTTTAATGCATAATTACAAACCTTTCCGTGAATGGCCGACAATAAGAGTTGAGAGCTTTGATGTTTCAGAGGAAATAATAATTCAAAGAATTGATGAACATGAACAAACAGAATATTTTTATTATTTAGTACCAGATTACAAACATTTACAAAATAGTTCATTTGTCCTTCCTTTGTATCATCTGTATTCAATGCAATTCGTGGAAAATTGGCTGAAAAAACTGCGATTTAAAAATATCGATTGCTTTAATTCAATGCATAAATCTATATGGAGACGAGTGTATGGAAATAATCACTCTTATTTCTGCTCCTCAAACATTAATATCGCAGCTTTCTTAAAAGAACAAATACAAAGAGTTGAGCCAATTCAGGTTTTTAATGAAATAATTAAACGAGAAAGAGGGGAATTTTTTAATCTATTTGGAATTCTAGAATCCATTGCTTCACCCTATTACTACGTACTTCCACATCAAAATGTAAGAAATAGCGATCAACTTAAACGGTACAATCTACATTCTCTTTTATTTAAAAATTTTAATGTTCGTTTTACAGATAGGATATTCGATTTTAGTAGCAGGTTGATCGTTGAAAGAGGGCTTTAGCATCTTTAAATTAACTGCTCCACCATATAGAAAAAATAAATGATTGGATTGCTTAAAGCTACGCAAGATTCCATTTAACTTAAAACTGTTAAATTAACTTCCCCACCACATTGAAAAGCGAATTATTTAAAGCTACGCAAGGTTCCATTTAACATAAAATTGTTCTCTAAATTTATTACTTTGAGTTCACTGCCCCACCACATAGAAAAAGCAAGCAAATGATTGGATTATTTAAAGCTGCGCAAGATTCCGTTCAACTTAAAACTGTTCTCTGAACTTATTACTGTTGAGATTTACTCCTGTGTCATTTATTATACAACTTTATCTATTTCAGCGTAGATTCATGTGAAGTTTTATCGCTATATTTTCTTTGTCTTTAATCATTTGTATAATGCGCAGTTTAGTTATGTTTCAATAAAATATACACTCGTTATGTAGTTGGTTCTTATAAAATATATTGGACATATATTGCAGATTTTGTCACTAATACAAACAGGGACGTCTTAAGACTTGTTGAGGCCAAGGGCCCCTACGGAAAAGTAGAGCCTTAGCCCATACACAAAAATATAGGCTCCATCAATGAACACTTAAAAGTAGATTGTGCATAGCACACGCTATCAAATACTTGAACATATAGTAACCCGAAACAAATGTGCGTGACTTACAATTGTACAAATTGGCTCATTCAATTGCCGTTCTTTGATTTAATGAGTAAAGATGTGTGGTGGTGGTAGGCCTATACATGGACGATGGTCTTGTCATTATTGCCAGTTGACATTGTGGCGTCGTGAGACTCGGAAGAGTGCTTTTGACGCCAGGCTAATCATTAAAATACTTTTATTGTGATCTAAAAATGCTTTATTTTATTTCCAACATTTAGAAGTTCACTGCGAAGAGAGAAATTCAGTTTCAGGTGCTAGTTCTATTTAGCCAGCCGGTTGCATCAGTGTCCACTCCTCGCTTCTTATCCGGGCATCAGGTCTTCAGGATACAGAATACGAGAATTAGATAGTCGAATTTCTCTACCGCGGGCACACGCCTCGCGCTTCCTTATTAGTCCATCGGATACTGTCTCAGGAGTCGCTTCCGGAGTCTCTCCTCTCTTTCGCTGGGTCGACCCTTTTAAACTCCAGGGGCGAGTCCACTCCACGCCCCTCATCAACCCCCATTGGCAGGCTTCAAGGTTTTGCACCCTGCACCTTGGTCTCGCTAGCCCACCATTGGTGTAGGGATAACATGGGCTCCGGTCCCTCTCAAAAGTTTCCGGCGACAAGGGCTTGGATACCATCTGGTACTCGAACCACCTCGCTGCCTTTTCCTCTTTTGATGCTACCCGCCGCCATCTGCCGAGGCGCCAGCCTTCTGAGTCGGACAATCACTGCCTATGGACAAAAAATAATAAAGTGATGCCCAGCACTTAGTGTCACCAGTTACATCCAGATGTCCAACAAAGCACAATGACCCCAAAGCCACGTGCTCTCCAGCTGTGGTATGCGTCATGAATAGGGACGATTTATCCTTTGTGACTACGTCCCAACATACAGTCGGAAGTTCCCAGTTTTTTAGAGAATACAACTAAAAACAACATTTGATCATTAAAACTGTTCTGATCATAATCTTAAGATTGAGTTGAGAACGATACAAGGCCCCCACTGAAGCAGAGACCCTGGGCCCGGGCCCGTTTGGCCCACGCCTTAAGATTTTTCTGAATACAGGGTCACTCCTAATTCCCACCAATGATTCTGAGGGCTGTAACAGCACTCGGAACCAAGACGAATACAGCAAAAAAGGACATTTGACAGAATACAGAAATAATTCAAGTTTTATTTTCACCTTTTTTACACAGCGGCTCTATATGTGGACCCATGGTCATGTTGCATACAACCGTGTGATAGTCCATTTCTTGTCAGACTCGGCTCAACATGGTACTATCAACATTGACAGCACGCGTTATGAATTCATGCAGATCAGTGTGCTACAGCACGCGTTAAAGGGGCTACGAAAACTTGGTCTTACGTCACTGCTTCTCAAACTTACATTATTTTCGATCCAATTTTCAGTAATAATTTTCATCCCGCCCCCTTTCTTAAGATAATATATTGAAGGAAATAATAATGTTCTTTGTGATGTAACGCTACAATACGACTTTAATTATAAATCGCAGAAATTATTGAAATAAGTGTTAAATTTAGTATATAGTTTTGCATATGACGTCCATAGAAGTAAATAGTAATTACTATACCTGTTTTAATTGAGTAATGATTAATTATAAAATACTTTGTGCAGAACTGATACATTTATAAGTATATTATATCAGTGTAAATGTGTATAATATTCTTTATTATATCGGAATGTATTATTTTTTCTTCCCTTCAGAAAATTGATAATTATTTTAAATCTTTTAGTCTCGGTTTTTTTATACGCCCGTTCCCCCTTCCCCACATAGTGTTATCACTCCCCCTAGAGGCCCGTTTACATGCAAGCCGGCAAAATGTCGGCAATTTGGAATTGGGGAGAAAAGCCGGCTTTTTACCGGTATTTTTTTCAGCCCGTTTTACATGAGAATCTGGTGATTGGTTGATAGATTCACGTGACTATACAATGTAACCATGGAAACAACCAGATTTAGCGCGATTATCATGAAGAGGACATGTGATTATGTTTTCGTTTACTTACCGCCAAACAATTCTTTGTTTCTATTATTGCTACGACTATTTTGCTCTTGCACTTTTGCAATATACCTACTAAAATTTCCTATTTAAATGTATATGGTTGCTCGATTACAGTAAAAGATAAGATGAGTGTAGGAAAAAAATCTTTTGTTTAATATCCTGGTAAAAATGCGAGTGTTTTATAAACGTGGATAATAATGATGAAGCATAAAGATTTTAAACATCTCCTCACTGTTTATTATGCGCTGACCACTTTGAATAGGCTTGTTTTTCAAGAACTACAACCAAAGACAACCCAATTACTTGTCCTTTGAATTTAAAGATTATTTCCCTGTTTTTTACTAAGTTAAAATTATTGTATACTATTAATTCATACATTTTTTTTTTAATTTGAGGAGAATAAAACCTCCCCTCCTCCCAAAAGCAACATATTTTAAGATAAAAATTTTCATGAAATTTCTTTTTTGTGAGTATTTTTACTAGGTATACTTTTGTGAAGCTGTAGAATAAATTTTCTTGTAGAATTTCAGTTACATGAATTAAGAGAAAAGGGCAATTTCATTATTTACTTCATGAGCTGATTGCTCTGAAGCAATCCAATATGGAATATAAAGAAGCTAAAATGCATCTAGGTCTTAAAACTTTTATGTGGTATAGAAGTTTCAGCTCAACTGAAACTCATTTCATTGGGAATTAATTTGTCATCAGTAATGTATTAAGACTAGTTTTTGCCATTAATTTCTTTGTAAACAAGGGAAGATCTTTTCAGATCTTACTTTTGTAAATGTATATGAAAAAAGCATTGATTTGATTAAATTAATTTTGATAGTGATTAAAGTAAATAAAATTCGCAAAAACTTTTAAGATACAAATGTTTTTAAAAATTTTCTTTACTATTAATTACATTAGGTGTTTAAAAATTCAAGTTTTTATGTCATAAACTTAATGATATATATAAAGTGAAAATTTTAGAAATTCTGCATAATTTGACCTATTTTCGCTTTTTAATCTTTGATTAGATGATTTTCTTTAATTTTTTTTTATTGTATCCTTTTATTTGTTTGGGTTAATGACATTTAATACTCTTTGTAAATATTTTTAAAATTAATACTTTTTTGTTGTAAATAAATTGAAAAAGCTATTCATAAGATTTCCAGAGAGATTTATTAGATATTATCAATAAGATAAAAATCGAGATGTGCTAATTGTACAAGGTATTATGCACGTTGAATATTTGCAGTTAGATCCTCGATTTGCCCTTATAGTATAGTGTTACACATCCACAGAGTCTGATTTATATGCCATACCATATCATTACTTATAGTGCATTCATGTAATGTTAAAATTAAGTGTCAATAAATGATGTATATTAAAATGAATTTGATTATTAAATAAAACTACTGTCTAATAAGAATTTTCGTGAAAACAATTTCATTCAATCTACTATAAAATAATTTTATTAAAAAGCATATTTCTTTAAACATGTTTCTTAATTTATACAAAAAAGTCAAATTTCTTTCTTTTTGAATGTTGGAGACAAACATTTCTTTAAAAGGTTCAAACCTTTTGAAGGGTAATAATTATAAAGGAAGTCGGACTATAAAACATATCAAATGTTTGTTTGTTGTCAGATTATTTCAGATGCCCAAAACCTTTAAATGATGTTAAAAGCTATTTCATTTCAATCTCAGAAGAATTCCTAATGATTAATCAAAACTTTCTCATTAACCAACTTTAATTAAAAAGCTAAATTAACTTTTGTTTGTAAGAAAGTGTGTATTTTCCTTAATGTACAATATTTTCCATAAGAACTTGTTCATAGTATGTTTCATAATTGAGGGATTATTTAACCCTTCGAGGAGAAAAAAAGTAATATTTAGCCTACTTTTATAAAATAATTTTGTACTTGCCCATTCAATTCAACAAGTACATAAAAGTATATCTTTTGGTTCAGTAAATCATGATTCGCTTTAATAAAAATTAAATGGACTAAATTTGAAGATTTTAGAAAAAAGAATGTTTCTTTTTAAGCTCTTATCCTCATAAATTCATGGGAATGTGAATATAAAACAGTTAATTCTATTTATTGGTTATATCACATTTTAATCAATTTTCAAAGTAAAATTTTTTTTTTTCATTACACCCCTATGGAGTTATTTAATAAAAAGATAGTACTACTCTTTTACTTATATGGAAACACTCAATAAGATAAATCAGGAAAAATAACAAAAAAATGCAATTTTATTGTGTGCATCCATAAGAATTATATTGTAATAATTTCAAATTAATCTCAAAAACTAATGTCTTAAAGTATATGTATCATCTTATTAAAATATTGGAAACATACATGCAAAGTAATAATTATTTCATAAAATCAGGTTCTTAATACTTTTATTTTTAGGGGAAAAAATATTTTGCATTGCAGTTAAAATACTTCTATAATAACTAGCTTGTTGATACATTTGATACGAGTGAAGTTTTTGATAACTTGAAGGAAATTAACATTTCCTGTGGGGAAAAAAACAGGTCTCACAACATCCTGCCCCTTGATGAACCAGAGGGTTCATAACATTTTCATGAAGCAATAAAATTTTAAATTCAAGCATTTCTAGGCTTCTAGCACAATTAAATTTTAAAAACAACACACAAATTAAATAATTAAACATTATAACATATTTCAACGCACTAATAAAAAATAACACTTTTACAAAATATCCTGAAATTTGAGAAAAGAAAAAAAGAGGTTTCATTATATAAAATTTAAACATTGGCAAGGAAAGTATACATTATAAATTTTCTAACTTTTTTATAAGTTACTAATGAAGCTATTTATTAACGCTTGAAGTAAGCAAGAATTAAAAGAGAGCAACACATAATAAATTAAGTCAAAAACTTTAAAAATTTTCGTATAACAATATACACATTGAGAAAATATTAAATAGTTCAATATACAATTTTCAAGAATCATTCTAGCTATACCAATATTTAAAGAATGAAATACTAAACTGCATTTGAATCAAACAAATATTTAAAATAAAACTATCAATATACAGCATTCAAAATAGTATTCTGAGCTGTATTTCTTCTGTACACCAACGCTCGCAATCCACAACAGCAGCCATCTTTGAATAAATAAAGATCTGGCGTAATGCATAATGGGAAAATTAGAAAACGTTCCCGCATTTTACCCCCAAATCCCCTGCCCCATTGCGGGTACAAAAATCAAACCTCCATTTCTACCAGGCATTTTGCCGGGTCGTCATGTAAACGCCTCGAAAGAGTATCCATGCTGGTATATTGCCGGCAATTTTCGTCCATGTAAACGGGCCTTAAGAGGCGCGCCCCACAGTTTGAGAAACGCTGTCTTAAGCCAAGTTTCCGGGCAACACAGATATCCTAGAAAGGATAACACTTGCTGTAATTAACGTTGATGGTACGAAATGAGTAGAGTGGATCAAAAACTGGATTATCGGATTGATGTATGTCATATGACCAAGGGTACATATATTATACACTTGTAAAGTGTGTAAATAAAACATTTTTTTTTCTGTATTCTTTAATTTTTTATTTTTTGCTGTATTCACCTTAGCTTTTTTATAACAGCGCTCAGGCATCTTGGAGGGAGTTATGAATAATCTTGTACTTTTTGACGCTAAGGCATACTCTTGTATATTCTTTTTTTATTCTTGAGAAATCTGAGAATGTAGTTATGGAGAAATGTGATAATATAAAGTAATTTAATAAATACAGTATTTAATAGATATAGTACAATAAGTATTTTCGGATGAAGAAATTCTCTTCGCGGTTATGATGAGGAAAAATCAAATGATGAGTATAACAGCAAGTATGATTCCTCCACTGAAATAGATCCAGATTTAAAAAAGGGAGACACTGTTGAAAATGTTTTGTATATAGAGACGCAAACATTTGAACAGAACGTAATTTTAAAGGACAAAACTGGTACACATCTTATCTACTTTCGGATGACCTTTTGAAAAAACACTATTGCTGGAACAAAATAAGAAAAAATAAAGAAATTCCAAACTTTTTAAATTTAAATAAGTTTACTCCTACATTATTAGTTTAAAAAAGATAGATTAAATAAAAAAATTAAGATCAAGTGAAAACATCGCACTCGCTCGCGACGCGATTAAAGGAGTGTTTAAACAATACACTGAATGCCCTTATAAAAACAGAAACTAAATTTACGTGTGAAAAATGTAATAATGTTGTATTTGCTTCTTTCCTTACCTTTGCATACAAATTTTAAAGTAAAAACACAATGCAAACACACTTGAGTATGACGCAGAACTTTAGGTCGTTTTTGCACTCGAGTGATACCGGGTTAATTTCAATACATATGCATCTTCAGACAGAAATTTCTGTCGAAGATACTGCAATAGGTCTAAATTATGTTATAGAAGAATGTATAACAACTCTCTCTTGACTGCATTTCTCATTTAAAATGAATCTATTTTGCGGTGGCCGCGTTAGCCTAGTGGTCAAGATCACGAATTCGTGGCTGATGTGTTAGGATTAGTACCGCTGTAGACCCGCCATGTAGAGAAGATCGATGCATGGTTAAATATGCCGAGGCTTAAACGTCCTTCCGTTGGTGTCATGTGGAAGTTAGAAGGGGAGGGGGGAGTGACAGCTCAGGTATCTTCCTCGTCACGTGACCATTATTCAAAGTAAAGAGATACGTAATAGACAGCCCTCATGAAATTCTATAGTGCGACGTTAATATAACTTTCACTCTTTTTCTACAAAGCGTTAAGTTGAATCTTATCTTCCAAAGAAAGCATGTGGCCGTGGTAGCCGAGTGGTCTAGGCATCGGATCGTGGCTAACATGTCACGAGTTCGAGCCCAGTATCACTGAAGACCCGCTGTGTAGGGGAGTGATGCACGTAAAATCTGTCGTCCACCCGTTGGTGAGGTGTGGTAGTTAGGAGTGGGATGCCAGCTCGGGTGTCGTCCATGTCACTTGACCATGGTTCAAAATTACGCGGACCGCCCCCCAAAAGCCCTCGTGTAGCTGAACAGTGGGACATTAATATTCACTCACTCCAAACAAAGCATTTCACGCATAGCGTATCGTTTAAAAAATAAATTATTTTATTTTGCTCTTAAATGCTCAAATATCGTAGAGAGTATTCTAAATTCTTATTGTTAAATCCCTTAACAGAATAATAAAATTTATAAATAAAAAAAAAGAAATTAATAAAAGTATTTTACTTCTTGATGCATTCGCAGCAGGCTTATATATCGCAAACTTTTCATATAAAACGGAGTAGTTTAATTATTTAAAGATATTCTGGTAAATTCCTATTATAGCCCACCCCTTGGCGAAGATTTTTTTCAAGTCGCGCCAACATGGCGCTAAGCACGTTTTTCAAAGTCGAGTTCGGGTCAACTGGGGAAAAAAAAACATGGCGTTTTGTCCGAAGGAGCAAAAATGGAAAACATTAGAGCCTTAAGAAAATATACGAGCTTCTGAATATTAGCTTCTGAAAATGATAGGTATTTTTTAAACTTTTCAAAAGTAGGCGGAAAAAAAGGAAACGAAAGAGAAATTTTACAGACGTTAAAAAAGCAAATTCAGCAAAATCTCGGCTTCTAAAAATCGGAAACGAGGAGCATTCTAATAAGTAAAAATTGAAATCTAAAGATCAAAAAACGAAAAATTCTTTTTTTAACTTTTGAAAAGTATTGATTTAAGAACATTACGAAAAGAAGGAATCGAAGTTCCATTGAGGAAAACAATTTTTTAGACGTTCAGAAAAAATTAATGAAAGATTCAGCTTCTAAAAGCAGAAAAAAAATTAAGGACAAAAAAAAACTGATTTCGGAACGACAAAAATCGAAATTTCTTTTTTAACTGCTGCAAAGTAGAAAATTAAGAGTATAAAAAAAATAAATAAGAACAAATTAATGAAAGATTTAGCTTCTAAAAGCAGAAAATTAAGAGCATCCTAAAAAAAAAAAGACTGATATCCGAACGACAAAAACGGAAATTTCTTTCAGCTGTTGAAAAATAGAAAATTAAGAACATTCTAAAAAGAATAAATCGATATTCGAAGGAGAAAAATTTAAAACTTTATGAACAAAATACTGAATGATTTAGCTTCTTAAAAAGACATAAACACATTCTAAAATTACTGTAACGGCTTTTGCCAAACCACGTACCTTTCCTTACATCATGCGGATTTTTTCCTCCTTTCGAACGGCATCTTCATAATTTTAACTATTTTTTTTTCCGAAAGCTCCATCCAATAATTACCACCTTTTTTACAAAAAATTGAAAAAATAAATAAACCTTGCTTTCGTCTAGAAAACAATAACCGGCAATCGCATGTACTAGCGGAATAACAGCAAAGCATCAAATAGTAACGGTCCTTACTACTCGTGCATAGTTAGTAGGGTTGCCGAAACCAACGTAATTAACGGAAATTACTAGTTGCAGACACCTAACGGTCACTAAAAATGGTCTTTAATTTTGAAGAATTAAAAAAGAAGGGTTGCAAGCTTGGCGAACTTATCGCTCAACTTGGCGACAAAAAAAAGCACAAAATCCAGGGGTGGGCTATAATAGGACGCAACCGATATTCTAACTTGAGTATTTAATTCCTTTAAATGATTTTATCAGTACTATTCCAATAGTGTAGAGCATCCTCCTGAAACCAAATCTAACACAATAGAAATAAAGATGGCACCATATAAACCGAAAAAAAGTAACCTGTACAGGACAAATCTGATGAAGAGGACATGTTTGAAGATGAAGTAAACTCTCTCTCTCTCTCTATCACGTTTTAACACCGACCAGAAATCGGAAATGACTTTTTACAATCGTACTTCGCGGACTTGGTGGGAAAAATCCCTTCCAAAATCTAATTTTATTTTAAAACTTTTGACACACTTTGTGATTTTACATGTATTAGTAAAACTGTTTTTATAAAAAACTTTTAGCAATTTTATACTTTAAATATTCGAAAAGTTGTTTGGCGCAGCTTGGCCAAAATTGGCTCTTGCGCCAAAAGTGAGGAAGATTGACGAACCGCATATCAGTTTAGGTATCGTCCTCTTCACAACTGCGGTGTGAAATTACGGGTTCTTCCCCAATAGTCTTCTGTGGTCTAGTGGTTATGGTCAGGAAGTCGTACCCGCCTTTTCACTGGATCGAAATCTAACGTCACTAAGGACTCGCCTTGAAGAAGGGCCCAATGTAGTAGTGTTGTACATAGGGGTTTCAAAAGTAAGGTGACAAGACCAGAGTAAAAGCTTATTCAGGAAATTAAAAAAAAAGTTGAAAAGCCTAGGTACACACATGTAACTTCCCTACATAGCCACCACACTCTTCGAAGCATTTGTTCCATCGATACACAAAACCCTCGAGACCAGCATCGTTGAAATTAGCATCAAGGTTGCGCAACTTCGTCAAGACGGCTTGCTAAACCTCAGCATCGGTTCTGAAATGCTGACGTCCCAAGTGTTACTTTAAAGGCCCGAAGGAATGGATATCACTTGGGGGAAGGTAGAGTCTGTAGGTACTGTGGGCGTGCTTGGTCACCCTGCGCTTTCTTCCTCATGCAAATTTGCTCTGTTTTGTCAGATTCGCGTGCACCAAAACCACACGCTTTCATGACATACACTCGTAAAGTATACTTCTACCAATTCCCAATGATTTTCAACTAGAAAAATCTTTCTTAAGCGTGAAAACCGTATCGCACCTCTTATTTCATTAGCGGACTATGTTTCCTCGCAACCATCTTCTGAGATTTAGTCATGTTATTGGAGAACCAGTTCCATGTACCGGCACACCAATTGCGGTAACTAATTATATATAAACATTGCATTAAGTATTAAACTAGTTATTTTTGTATTCGGTTTACACAGAATACAGGACACGAGGAAAACATGTGCATTATTATGAAATAATACACATGGTTATTCAGTAGTTCAGAGAATTCTGAAATTCAGTATTTTATAGAATAAAGACAATTCTAGAAATCTTCCTAACTCCTACTTCTTCTTTTTTGCGAATAAAGTGGAAAATTCGAGACAAATTTCATGAGTAGAACATAGACAGAATTAAAAGATTTGACTATTTGATGGAAAGTTAAAATATTTTGCAAAAGTAACCGTTGTTTACCTTTTTATGATCAGAATACTACATAAATACGGAAAGGTGAAATTGAGTGTTGAATATTTAACCTGTGATGACGTCACATGGAGCAACTCGCACCCCACTATACATGCCGAGTGGGGCATCTGTAAAGCAGGTGGCTCGCTTGTGGGTTGGAGACAGAGCTCGTGGCTTTGGCGTCATTTTCCTTTGTTTGGCATCTGGAATGTCGACGCCGGTTTGACTAGGAGCACAATGAACGGGACATAGCTATATTGTGCACGTCCATAGGCAGTTCTTGTCTGTCTTAAAAGTCTGGCACCTTGGCGAACGGCGGCAGGTCACTTCAACGAGGAAATGACAGCGAGGTGGATCATGAATCAGATGTCGGCCAAGCCTTTGTCGCGGGAAACATTCGAGAGACCACAGCCATTGTTCGGCCTGCACCAGTG
>BMAO01004467.1:0-22816 GCA_019973975.1 Trichonephila clavata
TGTTGCAGCGTAAGAATGTATTGTGTATATAATTCAATTTAATTGTAAAAATGAAGTTGATTTTTGATTAAGATATTTGCATAAATTTTTACGTTAGTTTTTCTACCTCCTTTCCAAATTTGACGATAGAATCTAAGAATTAAATCTTTTCAATTATTGAAATATTTTATCAATTCAAAGCTCTGTAATATTCAAAGAGAAAAAGAAAAGAAATATATCAGAGGGAAATTACTATTTAGGAATATATTCATGATTAAGTCAAGCAAATTTGCTCAGTTATTATTTTAAATGCTGTTATAAAATCAGAAGTTTTTTTTCATACAGTGTGTAAAGAAAAAAATAATATTTTCCAAAAATAAGTCAAATTTGCTTGACACAATTTTTTTAAATAATTTGTTTGAAAATATATATTCATTTTATTTATATTATTAAACACACAACTTCTAATTTTTAATTATAAATTTTCATATATTTGTTGCAGGTTTGCTATCTTTGTAGATAACTCTTTATTTGTCAAAATATTGAATCTTAAACATTGTTTTCATATTTTTAATCATTTAAAGAACATTTAAATCTTTTATACGTAAGGAAATATTTTTAGTAACAAAACAGTTCATATAATTATTTTCATTGTGCCCTTATAAGTTTGATTTCAACAATTCTTTCTTTTTTAAAGGCAACACATAAGATAGATGAAATTTTTTTTCAAACCTCTCAAGTATTTGTAATGATACTTACATTAAATTTACAATAATAAAATGAAAACATCGTTTTTCAGTTACAACACAAGCATAAAACTCTTTTGATTTCTTTTACTAGACTTTCCCTTTAGAATATTTAAAATAATAATAAAAAAATGAGGCTTACAATAAAAAGAAAAGTTTGCTTTGATATGAGTGTGTGGGTTCCAGTCAAAGACTTTGGCAGTTGTTTTCAAAAAGTAATTAAAAATGCTTCTATTGAATGTAGAATAAAAGTATTACATGAATAAATGCACACGCGTAAAAGTTAATATTTTATAAAAATGCAGTGGAAGCACAGAGAAAAACAGTGGGTTATGGAAATATATTAAACAAAATAATTTCAGTTTAAATTTCCAGTTGAATGCAATAAAATAGACACAATCTTAAAAAAAAACTGCAATTTGAAGCTGTATTTCACGACACAGAATAATTCATTCTGTAAGTATATCACACGAGAGTACGTAACGAAATCTATATTTATATACTGAAGGGTACGGTGCTGTTTGCCGCCAGCTTTCTTCGAAACAGCAGTCGCACACTGCAACAGCGTTATTTACGATATATTAAAATGCAACAAATAAAAGTCTGAAAAATGTCCTATTGTTTACCGAAATTCGATAAAGTAGCACTTTAAATTCTTTAAGTTAATCAAATCACAAAAACATGGTTTAATAGCTATTAATTTTACTTGACATTATCTTAATAATCTCAAACAACTATTTATCATACCTCAAATATACCACTTTTAGCAAAATGATACATTTATAAACATTACTTCGCTTAATCATATTTTAAACTACTTTAGTCTGTTGAACGAACACTTTAAATACCAAGATAAGCTTAAAATAAATTAGAGTACCTCTTTTGGAACAAGAGTAAATAATCAACAGAAATTCTTAGGTATATTCTTAAGTAAATTCTCAAGTGCATTGTAGGCTTTGCATATTCCTTTAGGATTTATTCTTAAGAGATTTGTTAACACACACACACACACGCACGCACGCACGCACGCACGCACGCACGCCGCACGCACGCACGCACGCAGCACGCACACACACACACACACACACCACACACACACACACACACACACCACACACACGTATTAGGTTAAATACCTTTTTTAATTTTGGAGTATTATAACTAACACTTGGATTAAATAAAAAAAAACACGATTTGATTATTTTTTACAAGCTAAAACATTCTTCACAATGCATCTGTAGAGTATGATCAATTTGCTGTCATTTATAACCTGGAATTTATCAGAAAAATGAACTAGTATAGTATAACCATTATATTTCTAATGAGTAATGATATATATATATAATATATATATATATATATATATATATATAATAGACAAATTTATAAAGATTCTTCTATTATAAAAAACAGCTATGACGTAATAAAGAAGGTTGAGCAACAAAGGGTATTTTCAGTGCATGGATTCGATTTTGAAGACCTATTTAACTCTATCGAAATAGAAGATATGATTCAGATACTTACAGATGCATATGGGAAATATGGTTTAAATAATTGTATTGGTTTTGAAAAGTTCAATATACTAATTAGATTTGTAATACAGGGAACTTCATTATTTTTGATAACAAACTTTACAAACAAATAAAGGGCTTGCCTCAGGGTGGCCCTGCAAGTAATAGTTTTGCTAACTTATATTTACACCATTATGAATCAGGTCGAAGAAATGATCCATCATGCCTTTTGTTGAGATATATAGATGATTTAATTGTTATTGGTCGAGACAGGGAATTTAAACCTAACATTGATTTTTATCCGGATTATTTAAAATTGATACAGACAAATTTTAACTCAAACAAAGTTGAATTCTTAGATTTAGATTTACATATCATTGACAACAAACTATATAGCAATATTTATGATAAAAGGGATGCATTTAACTTTAATGTTATGAAGATCCCAAACTTCAATAGTTGCATACACATATCAATATTTAGAAACATAATTTTAAATTTCTTGATGAGAAATAATAATTTAACTACACATAATATTGATAAGTTCAAGAACATTCAGAAATTTTTATTTAATTGCATACAGAGTGATTATCCCATCAACTTCTTGAAATCATACATAGATCAAAAACATTTCTTAAAAATCTTTTTAAACTCATAAAAATTGGCAACTTGTGACAGATTCCACGATATGTTTTGCGAAATGCACAGATCCACCACACAACATTACGTCCACAAAGTCAGCTTGTTAGTGGTCCAGCTGTGAAGAATATTTTCATTCCACACACATGGTTACATTTTGATACACACACATACCAACGTTTACACGACTATACTTTAAAATTATTAGTGACCAACCAAAATTTCTATGACCAATCAAAAAACTTTTTGAATGCAATCTGGCTTTCATCTAATATTACATATTTAAACTCGAAAGTAAGAATATTGATGTTTTGGGTTATAGCGTGGCATTAGTGGGAGTGATGAATAATGTAGGAGTTGTGATTGATGTAGGAGAAATGAAAAATTGTTGAGAAATTGGAATACCGTTCATCGATTTCATTTATTAATAGGATGATTTGGGGTGAGTTTTTTTTTATTTTTTTATTTTTTATTTATGTAATCTGTTTTGATGTTGAAAAGAATTTAATTTTTGAATGTACTACACTCTTGTTTTGAATTTTCAAACTTTTAAGGTTTTTTCATTCTATACAACCATTTCAAGGATCGGTGCATATTCTTTGATTTTTTTATGGTTGTTTTATTATGCACTAAGGTGTTTTTGCATTTTAACATTTTTATGTTATATTCTTCAGAATGCAATGGCGAATAGTTTAATTTTTTTAAGTATTAAAAAGAGAAATATTTTTTAATTTTAAATTTTTAAAAGAAAAGTTTTTTTTTAAATTTAAATTTTTAAATTTTAAATTTTTGTGAATTTGGATATTTCCAGATTAGTTTACCAAGTTGCAATAGGGGGAAGGTTGGCGCATCAAACTAGTTTAACCCCACTTATCGGTCCTTAGTCCGAGGTTGCACTTGGATATTTTATAATTTTTATCTTATACAATTTTAATTTCGCTTGAAAACGTTGATATTCATTATTTTTATTCGCCATTGAAATTTTGAAATATGATGTTGTACTCTAGGTTTAATATGATTTGCATGTTTGCTTGGTTGTATTGGTGTGGAGTATTTTGGATATATTTAAATATATATATATATATATATATATATATATATATATAATGAATTATTAAATCACATTTATATTCGATTTTTATATACCTTCTGCTTAATAATATTCATAAAATATTGGTCTGTTCAACTTTTCAATGGGACAGTTACTTAAAGCCTATTTTCTCGTCTAATTCTAATTAAAATGCTTAATTCTAATTTCGACCCTAATTAATTATTAGGGCATATATTATAAAGTCGGCCTGTCAAGGATGAATTAATCGAATAGAACAAAAATCGGTAGACGTGGTGTACATACATTTATAATAAAACGATAACAGTATCGCAAGAAATTTTTATTCAGGAATTACGAGAAAGGCAAAGCATGTGTTAACCGAGAAAGGCAAAACGTGTGGTATACTCTAAACCAGCGATACTCAACATGCAGCCCACGGGTCGCATGAGACCAGTCGGGCTTTTCTGAGTGGCCCACTCATGGCCATAGCAATAAAAAATTCAAGTATTTAAGAACAATTTATTAAAAATGCAGCGGATATTCTATTACGAGATATGGTATCCTAAAAGTCATCAAACTATCGAAATTTTTATTGACTTATCGGAAACCACGAATCTTTATAAACATGCCTATAAAAGTTCAAAGCTTTAACTGCAAATTTATCAAGTTATGGAGCAATATTTGATGCTGGACAGCAACTACCATGGCCATATTTCAGATTAGCCTGATAAAAAAAATTAATTAAATATTTTTCTACCGCGCGTCACTGAGACTGGCATTATATATGCAGTAACAAATCATTTCAAGAAAGAATTGTGCAATTTATGCAAAAATCCTAGTTTGTGAATTGTTTATAGAACAGCAAATGGATTTGGTTAACATTTAAGAGTTGTGCGTGCTTTTTATGATATTATTATGATTGAAATTAAAACTTCAAAACGGATTCTCCGAAGCATAAATACTAAATCTCATTTTGATAACTCAGATAATTGAAAATCTAATTCGCAAGAATAGAAAAACTCTCGCAATTTTGTATATTTGTTTTAGTGATATATATATATATATATATATATATATAATATATATTTTTTTTTTTATATATCCCATGGGTATGAAATTCATTACTTTTAATATTAAAATATTTAAGAGATTTATTTAAACAAATGCATATACGCAGTTCTTAGATTTTGATATATTTTACTCATAAATTGATATTTAATTTTGCTTTCATTCGTGTACAATATTTAACATGCAAAGGCTTATAAAATCATGGAAATAAAAAATAAAGGCATAAACATCTTTTGTACATGTTGTGCATTAGCTCTGAGCATGAAATTAGCTCTGAAGAGTGTGTATTTACTTTTTTTATAATTATAAAGATACAGTTTTATGAAATATGATCTTTCATTCGTTTTCTCTATGTATATTTATTATGGGAGTATACTGTTTAACTGCTCTAAATTTGTGCAATATTTATGGTAAGAAGTTTTAAATAAGCTAATTGACATTTCGTAAAAGTTTCAGACTATTCAATGAATATTATGTCATGCCATTCATGGAATAAACTTCAAACTCATATTTCTCAATGTTGAATTTTTTACATATACTATTATTCAAATCCGTAAGTCTTTTTGGATAATAGAAGCACGGATTTGAAATTTTTATACATGTTCTGAAATGTTTATTTTGTAAAACTGTACATAGAATTAGATCTAACATGTTTGGTACTTTTTTTAAAAAATTTCAAAATCAAAATTAATTTTTTTGAGAATTTTAGAAGTTTAACTATAAAAAAATAATAAAAAATTAAAGAGCAGCAGCAGAAAAAAAAACACATGCACAGTTTTATGTAGTATATAATAAGGTATTGGAAAAAAATTTTGAAAGAAAAGAAACATTTAAAAGAGCCTTAGGAATTAAAAAAAAACGTTACAAAAAGTTCAAAAAATGTACATTTTGCAAACATTTTGGAACAAATTAATTTTTTTTGTATGGAACTATTACTAAATATCTACTTTAACAAAATAAATTAAAACCAAATATCAAATATTAAAAACAAAAAAAAATTGTGAAGATCTTACCATATTGCCTTAATCAAGCAATCATAGCTAAGAGTTCTGTTGTTGATGTCGTACTGTGTGTTCTCGTACGCTGTCGAGTTCCAACTGCAAGATTTTGTTTTCCATATGTAACTGTAACGGCTAGCAATAACAAATAGCAGTGAAGTACTGAACTGAACTGGAGTAGTGATTATTTTATGGGTAAAACTGAGCTTTAATTATAAACAAATAATACTGATTTCACACTGGAATTCAGTCAAAACTCCTCTTTGTTGTTTTCCGCACTTGATATATTAATATTTGAAATAAAAACAAGAAAGACTTTGTCAAAAGAAAAAAAATCAAATTATCAAACGGAAGGGCAGTAGAATGTAAACTAAGAATTTGGTCATGGATGTAAAGGATATGAAACTACCCCATAACTCAGTAAAGGTTCCACAAAACGAAAAGTTTTAATGGGTGTTTGATAGAAATAAATATAGTACTAAAAGCTAAAAATTAGTTTTAATAGTGCACTTTTGAAGAGTCCTATATTGCCTTGGTTTTATAATGTTTTTTCCATTAATCTTCATATTGCGTCCCGAAAAGAAAAAAGGTTGAGTTCCCCTGCTCTAAGCGGCCATATTTCACTGATTGCTACTAACTAGATCAGGGCTTCTCAAACTTTCAATATTTGCAGCCCAATATTCAATCATAATTTTCATTGCACTTTTTTCCATACAATAACAATGCATTAAAGTGAATAAAACTATGCTTTGACGGAAAGCTACAATAGAGGCCCTCAGTGAAAGCATTAATTGCCCTGGACGTATATATACGTATATATACGTACGATCTTTTCTGTTAACTCCTATCCATTTAAAATTATTCCGATGGCATTAGAATGTAATAAAGGAACTTGATAATGTTTTTGGGAAGGATTTACTTATCTCAGAGGATTTGTTTATTTACTCCTTTTCTTCTTTCCCAATATATCACAGAAGCGCACTTATGTGGAAAACGTTTGGCATTGGGGAGCAAATATTTATTCTTAATCGGCAGATGAGTGTTGATTTTTGTGTGTTATTTTATATATGTGCAACCTATGAGGTTACTGGTAATTTAAACTTAACTAAGTATGGTTTAAATTAGTTATCAAAGACATTGCGCAGAACTGATGCATTTATAAGTGTATTACATCAGTGTAAATGCGTATTTTAATTTTTATTATGTCAGAATGTATTTTGTTTGTTTACTTGCAGAAAATTAATGATTTTTTAAATAATCTTTTTTTTTCGAATTTTCAATAATATCGCGCCTCCCTTGTAGAGGTATGACGGGCGTCTAGGGGGGGGGGGAGCGCCCTACAGTTTGAGAAACGTTGAACTAGATGGAATGGTCTGCATTGTCGCGAACCAAATGTCGAGTAACCCTATAAGTAGACCGCCCTGCTTCCTTTGAAGGAATTTCAAATCCACTTTCAAATGGTGGCATCTTCTCAAACAGTTCAGGAATCTGTCTGAGAGGCTTTGGTACTATCCGAATGTGTCGAGGGTGGCACATTCGCCTGGAAGTTATGAAATAGTGTCGGAATGACCTATACCATGTACACCAATCGGATTTCATTGAGCTGAAGCCCTGTCCTGTTAATTAGTTATTGGATGTCAGAACAGAAGTATATCACATGAATAATTTCATCCCTATCAAATAACTCCTTGATGAGGCACATGTTACATTACAAAGTGAATATGCGGCAAATCGAAAAAAGTTTTTCGACACTGATAACATTTTCTCTTGAATTAAAAAAGGGAAGTATCTAGTTTCCAAAATACATTAAATATATTTTTATTTACATGCAGACATCAATCATATTTTAATACGTTTATAGGAGCTTTAGATGATGAAAATAACAATTATAGGAAATTTAATGTGAGAGATTACATAAATAAATGAAAGTAAATCTAAAAGTATGAACATAGAAAACAATGAAAAAGTTTCGATGGATTTCAAGAATCAAAAAAAGTAAATTTCTGGGAAAAATTCAACAAACTACTTTCCCATTTAACTACCGTCATTCACATAAGGAATTAAATTACACAACTTCATTCCATACGGGGATAAATTAGATACGCATATGTTCCTGTATCAAGCAATTTAAAATAACATTTTTGAAGCGGTTCCATTTTCAAATGTATAATTAACTTTAAAAGATAAATAGAAGGTGTACTTGGTGGAAAACACTGAATAAAATAATCAATTAATTGCGAAGATTCGCTTTAGATGCGGAAATTCTAATTAGTTAAGAAGCATATTATTTGACAGGTTAAACAATTGTTTACCCCTTAATGTGCAATTAATTAGTACACAAGACGTTGCTGCGAAACAAAATGCCTTTGCAATGTCTCTGAAAAGAAATAGACGTGCTAATTATTTCCGGAATTAAATGCAAAGAAGCTGGTTCGGTAACAATTGCGAATAGTTAAATTTTGAATCGAAGAGAATTGGGTGATAACGATACGGGGCTTTAAGTAACAAAAAATGCGTAAATGTTAAATACCTTTTAGACGTTAGTTCAATTAGTAAAAAATTACAATAAATAAGATTAATTCATTAAAAAAATATTAAATTTGTTATTTAATATCATAAATCATACATGATTATTTTAAAATGTGTAACAATTACAACATATGCACTGAAATAGATAGCGGTTTTGTGTAGAAAAAAATGTAGTTATTAATCAGAGCCTAACGATACGAAAAAGTGTTCCAAATTAGAAAAAAAATAACTTAAAATATAATTTCAAAATTTTAGGACGTACAAAAGTTTTAATAATAATAATAATAATAACTTGATTTTGGCTATACGATTTTAGAGCCAAAATAATTATCTTTTTCAATATATTTAACTCAAAGTCATGTTCACTTTTAGTATGTACTGAATGGTGAGGATGACAATGTGCTGTGCAATAATTCACCACTCAGCTGTCTTTTCTCGCTCCATGGAATCAGTCCGATCAAAGCTCTTCTTACGTCTTCCGCTATATCGTGCACATTAGTTTCGACAATAGTTTTTTTTCTTCAAAAGTTGAATATTAAGGAAGCTTTTAGATAAAGGTGATGTTATTTTTCCTTACAACTCATTAGAATGTATTCTCTTAATGCAATACATGTTACTAAGACCTAAAATACCTATCTTTCATTAACAAAAATTATTTTGACTTTTTATCACAAAAGAAGCTCAAATACCTAAACATCATTTCCTTCGTGGCAGTACATAGAATAAAAATCAATTTTTATATTTTACAATGTTTGTCTTTCCATCTACATACCGGAGAACATATTTTCCCCATAAGTAGGTTTTGACTTTCTGAAAAAAAATCGTTTTTGATCCATCCTAATATGCACAACCGTTCATAAAAGCTCTGTTATATTTAAAACAATATTTAATGGCAAAAAATTTAGGTATGAAATTTAAAAATATTTTTAATTATATATCTCATAAATTTCAAGAGATGAGCCAGAGATTCAGTTAATAATTCATTAACATTCGAGAAATGTTAGTGATTTAAATATTCTGTCGAAAGACATGTGTGGTTAAGTATAATTTCGTCACAATGGGATAACTAATTTTCGGTGTGTCCTTTTTATTATATTGAGTATAAAATTTATTAAATGCATTTTTAAATAAAATAAATAAAAAATCAGAATTTAAACAGAAATATTTAATGCAAAATTAAGAAATATGCTTAGTGTGGTATAAAAACAACACATGAACACATGCACAAACATACACAATATACTGCGACTTTCCCACTAATGCATGCATACATACGCAAGCACACATACAAGTATAATTTTAAATATAAAACTCTTTTTTTTACTTTTACACAGAAATATAAATGAAAAAAATTGTTTATGCTTAGAATATCGACAAATATACAGAGTCACAGGAACTTTAAATAACAGATAACTTTAAAAATTTAGAATCAAAACTGTATCGGCTCTTATAACCAAACCCATGTTTAATTTTAAAAATCAGACTAATTATTTAAATTAAATTTTTGTGAATCGAAGCTAACTTTTAAAATGTGGTTACAGTTTTGAACAATATTCTTGTATGATGAAAATTTGAAACATGAGACTAATATTAGTCGAATTAATATATTTAAATTGATACTATTCTTTCGGTTTTTAACAAAGCAGATATATTTACAGAGTTCATAATGCAAATCATTCGACTGCATAGAATAGTCTAAAAGTTTATTTCGATTTATCTTTTAATTGTGATCACAGCTTATACATCTCATAAATTAACAAATAATCAATTTAATTAAACGTTTCTGAAGCTGATGAATCTTTCCAGTCTTTTCATTAACCGGTTCCGGATCATGATCGTATATATGTGATCATGCGTTTCTTCCTCCAGGGCTCACGGTATCATAAATGTGATTCTGTTTTCCCTGCTCTGTGGCCCATTATCTCACCAGTGTGATCTGATTTCTGAACATTTTTATATTAATCTTTACAAGGTAATAGATGGTAATTAAAGTCCGATTTTTTTAATAAAGTTTCACAAATCTCTGAACTTTAATATGTGTTTTCGGTTCTGAGATTTTTTTAATTAGATACGAGATGTTTATGAATTCAAATAACTGCAAATGTTTAGTTTTCTCGAAAGAATAGGGCATTTAAAGGTTTGTGATCCATTGCGCTTTGGATTTCTGCTTATGTTTTGACTAAATTGGAAAAAAGATGAAAAGTTTATTAGTTTACTGGGCATTAGGCATTCATAATAATAGATTCGATATCTATTTAATTATTGGTTTGTGTTTTCAACACAATATTTTTAATACTCAAAATCATTTGATAAAGAGATCTTCATAGAACAAATGCGATGACTCATTTTTAACGATAAAGAATAATTTGTCCTTACTGATTGACACATTTTGAACTCAATCAGAACAAATGATTCTTTTTCATTGCTATCGCAATTACAATTGCCAAAATCATAAGAACAGAAGGCTATAAGCAATATAAGGATTAATTAAAAATAAAAAAGCGATAAATTAGCTGCTATTTAAAAGATTTTTATCAGTTCAAGCAACAAAACGTTGTGAAGTTTTCTAACAGAACTTTTTAAACCAGATACGGGATTGATGATTCCTAGAAATCCTTATACCCTGAAAACATTTCGCAGATTCAAGGAACAACAAGTTTATGTCTGAGTAAATTAAATGTTTGGAATTAGCCAGATAGTATTTTGTAAGTTTTGCGTCTATTTATTTTAATCATCATGGTTTTTGTTTTATTAAAATGAAAAAATTTCCTTTAAAATTCGGGATCGCTTTTTTTTATAGAGAGAAATTTTTTGTACAGTATATTCATATATTGGCAATGATAGAAAATTGTAATTTTTAGCGTATTTGATTGCATTAAAGATTTTATATGAATTTTTAAATGAAATTAGGCTTAGCTGTGGAAATTTGCCTGGTCCCAGGCGCGGGTACAATCTCGGAAAGTGCGGTCCTGGGGAAACGCTTCTTTCTCCTTTCGTCGGTCCTGAAGGAATTAGAAGTTTTTTAAACCCTTATTCTTTAAATTTATTTTGGAACACCCATTAACTATTCTGTATAAAATACATTTGCGTAAGTAATGGCCACCCAGATAAGTGGTCACTAAAAAAGATATTGTTTCTTTATGCTAGAAAATCGTCTTGCTGATAAACTTGAAATACTATTCGAATCTTAGAGGGGAAAAAAGACTTTTATTCTAGTGCTAAACTAACAAAAGCGAAACTCTTAGTGATAAAATACTAGTCTAATACCTAATTTCTTCACATACAATATAATTGCCCATTCAGTGTTAAACATGAACCACTTATTTCACAGGCTATACACAATTAATCCTTAATCAATTAATTTATAATTATAGACCATTTGAATCTGATAGGAATTTGACCTTTGAATTTTGTGAAAGGGTCATCCCGAACTAGTACGGTGTAGGTTAACAATTAACTGAGACGTCGTTATCGGTTTGGTTCCAAAACAAGAAATACACCAATGCATTATTTTTTAACACAGATAACGAACATTTGCCAAACTGAATATACTGAACAAACTGAATATACTGCCAAACTGATATAGAAACGAAAAAAAGTCAAATTCTTCAGCAACTAATTGGTTTGCTTTTTTACTTCAAAAATTAGTAAACCTCCAATTCCACTTTCCAGAATAAAGATTTCCTAAATTCTAAATCAGCACGAATCACTTAATGTAATTCATATGATGTATAATAAGTACTTACAATTTTTTTTACACGAAATCAATTACCTCCACAAGTGTTGCAAAACCCACAAAACATATGCATTTTTTATATTCAAAGATCTATAACCAAGCCCTTATACTCTGCCAAAACAAAAAATGTGTTCACTTACCAAACACGTAATATACAGTTCAAAAAGGAGAGATAAAGGCACTACACATACGAAAACTATATAAGCTGTAAAGAATTTAATGACTGTCATTTTTTCCAAGAAACCAAGAACAACGCCATCTGTTGCTGGGCTAACATCATAAAAATCGAGAGTTAAATGTTATTAAGAAATATATAAAAATACAGAGAGAGAGAAATAGATATTTTACATAGACATAATTTAAGATAAGATAATATTTTTTGTTTCGATAAAAGTATTTGTTTAAGTTGTATTTTTTCCATCTTTTCCTTTCTCTCTTTCTATAATTTGTTTTTCTTGTTAACCTAATTTTATAAAGCACGATTATTGTGGCTGATATTCTGTCTGATAATCTGTTATAACAAGATAATCCTTATCTGTGGAGAACTGGTAATTTTGTCTCTTTTTTCATTCATTACACGGAAGAATAATTCTTTCTGATTTTTTTCCGCACACAATTGCTCTTTTCATTAGTTCCTCAATCCTAAGATAAGCCTCATTAGGCCCTTCCTTATTTGATTTCTCCGTTATCAAGAAAGTTGTAACCATGATATCATTTTTCAAGACTTAGAAATTCTTTTTATACAGAAGAGAGAGAATTGCACCATTGATAAGCGCTTTCTTTTGTTCAACGTATTATTATCATTCATTCATTTTAAAAAAAAACATATTAAAGATAATTTTCACTTTTGGATTCTTATAAAATACTTATCTAAAGTTTTTTTAAAAAGTTTAATGAGAAATTATGTTTAATTTTATCTCACTAATTTCCTTCTTTAAAGCTATACCCTTGATGTTCTTTGTAAAATTTCTCGAGAATTTCTTAAACATGAACATTTTGATTGAACCTCTTAACAATTTATACTCGAAAAAATATTGTTAAAAAAAGTTGTAGTGTGTTATCACTTTAAACATTTATCTAGTTTTTTAATTTTGTAGATTAATGCCTTCTTTGTAAAATATATGTCTAGAAAAGGTGCTCAGAATATTTTTAAAAATGCTTAGCTATTTCTAGATCAAAATGGTATCAGAAGACTTTATAAACTAAGGCCCTTTATAAACATATAATTAATTTTAATAATTGAGAAGATCAATGTAAAACTCTTTATAAACTCCTTAAAACAATTTATCTATGACAAGAATTCCAGATACATTCTATATAATTAATTTCTGAAAATCTGTGTGAATGATCTATCAATCTTACGTATATCTTCCCTTAAAGGAAATCTGTCTGTCAGAGTAGCGAACGTTGTTGTCCATAAAAACAAAATCTAGTTGAACTACATTACTATAAAGACAAATATGGACTTAAAATTTTCATATTTGTTTGTACAGCCTTTGTCAAAGACATGAAGTTTCGTGCACCAGTCCCACATTGCTGCTTTTCCAGATTATAAGGTTATGCTGCCATACTGGTTTCATTCTTGGATGCTTAAGTAACAGACGTGGAATCCTTATTTTTTTCAGCTGTAGGTACTTCGAGAATCAGAGGTTGGGTTCAATCAGAATTTGTTGGTCAATAATATATCCTCACCGCTTCAGTCTAAATGGGTTCTGCTGCACACAGAAATGAACGGAGAGCAAACAACTGTTCTAGATAAGGGATGTTTTTCTTATATCCTTATGGATACAGTTCCTTTTAATATTTGGTCTCCTTTTGAAACATGAAATTCAAAAGACAGCTGAGAAATTATTTTATCCTTGGAACATCTTGAAATAATGGACATATATCGACTTTCATAGGTCGCCACTCAGCACTTTTTGAAAAATTTGGCCAAGTTTGCAAATTTTAAAAATTGTAAAAAAAAAAGTTTATCAAATATTTTTATAAGTAGATCGAAAAACAATTATTCAAAAGCAATTGCGTAAAAATGTGGAATATATGTGTTTATATAAATTATGCTTATGCATGTATAGCCACCCATTCGGTCTAGTGGTTAGTGACGCTGCTTGGTGCACCGTAGGGCTTATGTTCGAATCCCGGAGAAGGCACAGATGTTTTGAAATGTATAGTATGTTAGAGATATGAGGGTACTTTAAATACATGCAAAACCTCTCATGAGTTTGGTGGAAGGGGAAGAGAGGTGGGAAGCCTCTGACCCCCACGAAGATTTTCTCCCTCATAATTCGGATGCCAAATCGAACTGCCACCTGTGTGGTGCTCAGAGATACGGCTAAAGACAACCGCACTTCTAGCCCTTTACTACGATGTATTTAGTTGGCCTTGATCTGACATTTTCAGGCAGTGGCATTGGTAACAACATACTTATGTATTTCTTTTCATAGTGAACTTTATTTTTAAAATTTATCTGCAACTTGTATTTTTCTGTCTGAGTGTTTTATATATCTTATAAAAATGACATAAGTCTTAAAAGTTAATCTTTAATTTACTAGATAAAAAAAAATAAGTATGTAAAATGAAATGAATCAAAACATTTCAGTAACTGCATTTTCTGATATTTAAAATTATATTTAAATATTTCAATACATTGAAATTGTACAAACATACTGTTTCTAGCAAAAATAAGCTGAGAAAATATTGTTTTTTTCTTTGTTGGTTATTTTTCTATTACAGACTGCGAGGACTTTGGAGTAAGAAAAGTAAGAGTCGGTGAAATGTGTTTCCACTAAAATGAAGGGACTGTAAACAAAGGTATTTAAACGATAAAACAGTTTTGGTGTTTTTCTTCTCTCTAGAGAATAGTAGTTGAATAGTAAAGAATAGTTTTTGGAAAAAGAGTATTTAGTATAAGAAAAATAATGTATTAATTGGTCAATAAGTCTTTATAAGAATCTGAAAAGTGATACTTAATTAAAAAATTAAATTAGAGTTTTCTCAGCTCACTGATGCAAGCAATTGTCTACTGCTTCGATTTATTTCTGCTTTTGTTTCCTTATTTTCATCAAAGATTAATTCATGATTTAAATTGACTTCACAATTGTATTACTATTCTATTTTTGAATGCCATTAATAATGTGTCATTTTGATGTAAACTGCTGTTTTTTCCCAAAATAAACAATAACCGTCCGTTTGGATAAATTCCTTTGAAAAGAAAAAAAAGGCGACACCTTTAAAATAAGTATTTTGTTTTTTTCCTTGTCAAAAAATTAAAATACCATCAAAGGTATTATTCTTCGAATAAAATACTTTCAAGAATAAACTTTTTCTTTTCATTTCTTGATGTTTCATGATATAATTTGTATTCCAATAAAATGTTTTCTTAACTTATTTTAGAAAGGAAAGAAAAAATAATTCCTGAATGTTTTTTTATGACTCATTCATTGATTTCTCTCTTCCGTTTTATTTAGATTATTTCAGGTAGACTCCCCTTTATGAGAAAAAAAAACAATTAATGTTAAACTACAAAAAGAATACACACGACTCGATTAATAATATCAATCATCCCATTGCAGATTTATAAACATGAAAATAACCTAAAGGAGTGTTAAGGATATGATAATTAGAAGCATATATTAATTAGTATAAGCACTTTTTTGACAATTAATTACTTAAAAATTTTATCTTTTATACTTTTATTAAAATTACATATTCTTTCAACTGTGTAATATGAAATATATTGCTTAAAGTAAAAATATTACTATTTTGTAAGAGAATTTATTTTAGTTTTTCCTTAATAAAGGATGATGAATGCTTCAATTTGCCAAATCATATTACCAAAAGAATAGTCTAATAATACTTTTAATCTAATTAGCTATTGGTCCTTTTTTCAATCTGATTTATTTTTTCATTCCATTAAGACTATAAAATGTTGTTTTATTTAGGTTCAAACTCCATTCCCCTATTAATTTAATTATGATAATTATTTCCTCACATAATGAATCAGTTAAATGTCTTTAATTTGTTTTTGTTTATTTTTAATAAACGTTTGAATAGGATAATAAAGAAAATCAAATTATAAATGTATATAATATAATTTATTTATAAAATATTTTATTTAGGTTCAAACTCCATTCCCCTATTAATTTAATTATGATAATTATTTCCTCACATAATGAATCAGTTAAATGTCTTTAATTTTTTGTTTATTTTTAATAAACGTTTGAATAGGATAATAAAGGAAATCAAATTATAAATGTATATAATAGTTTTTTTTAAAAAATCAGTTTTATTTTTTATCCTACTTTGCTTTTAATTAATTTATCTAAAAAATATACATTTTATAAACTTAAAATGCATTATTTCTGAATTTTTTTAAGTATGTAATTTTATTAGAATTCTTGCTTTAACTTATTTTAAGAAAATCGATTTCTTTGAATGGAAAAACTATTCAATAAATGGAAATTAAATTTTTTTTTGTTTCAAGTATATCTTTCAAAGTATCTGAGAAATACGAAAGATGTTTTCTTTCAATTCTTGTAAAAATTGGTTTTAAATAATTATTATATAAATTTTAAATATTAAATATTACATTTACATTTGGAACTACTTATATTCTTATATAATCCATTTCAATGGATATAGAATTCAATGGATTTCCATTTCAGTGTAATATGGATCTTATTGTATTACATCTACGCATTTATATATAAGTCACATCGTCCTCTGAAGCAATACAAATGCTGTTTGTAACGAGCCTCGTAGCTGTGAACCAATGTCAAATGACGAGGATTATACCTTCGTTGTCATCCCCTCTTTTCAATCTTTAACTCAATGACAGCGTTAGGTATTTGGGTCTCAACAAATTTAACGTGTATCAGCACCACGTGTACGGTGAGTATTCAGAGGTATTAGTTTCGAACCCACAACTTGACAACACCCAGCTATGATTTTATGAGCTTGACTACTCAACTACTGTGGTCACATTGCAACGATTGGAGATTTATTTAATATTTAGAAAAAAATAAAACCATTTTTTTCATAAATAAATAAATTAATTATCAGTTTCAGGCAAATTGTTGGCATTAAAAATATTTATAAAGTCAATCTCTTTTGAATAAAATGCAAACATTACTTAAAAATTATTTTACTCTGCTAGGACGTTTATTCCCGGCAAATAAAACAAATGTCAAATTAAATTCATTTTTAAAAGAAGGGTCATTACATTAAAGAACTTTATTTTTGCCGAAGTTTTCATTTATTTTGAAATAAAGCTGTATTTTCCCTGAAAAGAGATTTAAAATATGATTTCTCTCTTCGAACTTTTGTTTCAAGATATGAAGTTTGCTTTTCCTGTCAACATACTTAATGATTTAATTTCATTAACGGATAGTCATTTTAAAAATGAAATAAAATTTAATAAAATACAAGGCTAATATAATAAAGAATCGAAGTGGAAATTAAATCCAATAACACGTGTTTTGATAGATTTTTAATGTTTAAACAAGTGAATATGAAGTTAAAGGGGATAAAACTATTTCAATCTTTTGTTGCATAAAACAGACTGTATGCTAACTACCATAAGCACGTTGTTTCAAGGAAAAAGGTGAAAAATTCATGTTTGTGTATACATTGCTGGGCCTCAGAAAATGAGACACCATGAAGGAAGCATGCAAACCATTTGAAATTTATATTAATGAAATATGCTTATCATTAACATTGCAGAGCAAACGCCCGTGATGCAGAGCAAACGCCCGTGATGGCTACCGAAAAGCACTATATAAGTTGAAAAGAAATTGGTGATTTAAAGTACGGCAATTGTTTTTTTGTGCGTTTTTTTTTTTTTGCTTAAGCCATGCCTTGTAGAAAACATCGAGCGTCTTTTCACTAAATTTCTGAATTCTACCGAAGAAGAATCGTTGCCTATAGGGTTTGTGTATTATCCTTCAGAGAAATAGGTCAACGTGTTGGAAGAAACCAAACAACTGTGATGGCAATCAGTCATCGCTGATAAAGGAGGAAATGGATTGAAGGTGCCGATCGCACTAAACTCGTTGCACTACTGTGTGTTCACGATACTGTGTGCACTTGGGTGCACGACAGTGATGGATAGCGCAGCCACATCACGAACCATAGCACAACAGATTCAGCCCATTACGCATCATTCGGTGTCCATTCGTATCATCCGACGCTGTTTACAGCAGAGTGGAATGTCCGCAAGGCGTCCAGAGTGCTTCATTTACCCTTGACTGGAATCCACAGACGTTTGAGCCACCGATGGTGTGATGAAATTTGGACATGGACAACAAAATTGTATTACATTGTGTTTACTGACGAATCCCGTTTTTGCCTGGAACATCACGATACTCGGATTCGAGTTTGGAGACTCCGTGGTGAAAGGCTGCTGAACTGTTGCATTATGCATCACGACACAGGTCCAACACCCGGTATCATGGTTTGAGGATGATAATGAATTTCATTGCCTCACACCTCTGGTACGCATTGCCGGAACACTGAACAGACAGCGTTACATCTGTGATATGTTGGAGCCCTTGCTTCCCCCATAAATTTAGCGCTTGCCATCAGCCATATTCGAACAGGATAATAAGCTATCAGACATGGAATGCAATGTTTAAGAGATTGAATTGCTTCCTTGACCTGCTTATTCTCCCGAACTATCACCAATGAAAATGCGTGGTGCATGCTTGCTCGACAACTAACTTGGGATACACCACCCGCTGCTACATCAGATCAACTATGGAAATATGTGGAAGCCGCATGTGCTGCTGTACTCCAAAGATACATCTGAAACCTCTTTGATTCAATGCCGAGGCGTGTAGCACCGGTTGCAGTCAACACTGTCAGCTACATCTTTGTACAACATGTTATTTGACAAATATAAGTTTTACTGTGGTCCTTCTCTAGTGTTGTATTTTGTATGATCAGTAGTAGTATAATGAGATCTATAAATTCAGAAATAGACCAAGGAAAATATAAATATAGAAAAAAATATAAAATTATATACTTTAAAGTCTTTTCACGAAGCTGAAGGATATAAGGAAATTCAAACGTTTAAAATCTTATATTTATGAAAGAATTCATTCAATCTGTAGAGTTCTAGAATTGTGATAAAATGTACACTTAAATGGACTTTTGTTGGTGATAAAGTATTTCATTTTCGGTTTCTCAATTTCATAAATATAATTATTCCTTTAAAGGATGGTGTTTTACCAAGCTTTTCGTTCTAATTTTCTAGACAGATATTCATAAATTCAAATAGAATTTCTTAGCTTTTTTTCATTTAAAAAACATAACTTCAGAATTAATTGATGCAATATCACTTATAATAAATGCTTTTTAAAATTTAGATGTTTAACTGTACAGAAATAATAAAACAACGCAACTTAAAGACTGGGTGTCGGTATGCTTTGTAAAATAACTATTCGTTACAGAGTAAAAACAAAGACAAGAAGCAAGCAGTAAACATAACAATTTACGTGTGAAATTTGGAACCAACTTATTTATGACTGTCATGCGAGAAATTGTGATATTATAGATTCTTTGAAAAGGACATTTTAAAATTTTTGGACTTATGAACTGGTATTTTGGTAATACTAAATGCAGATGAAATAAAATCCACACAAAAGTATGTAGAATATATTCTAGAACTTGTTATTATCATGAAATATTTACTCTAAATCAAGACTGTTAGTAGCAAAAAATGTTACACATAGTTTGCAAAATATTGTTTTAGACTTCATCGATTTTAAATCCAATCTCATCGTTAACCTTTTAGCTGGCATACCTAAAATTATCTTCCACACAGCACGAGAGCTCTAAAATGTCTCATCCAAACATTTACAAGGTTATTTTTTTCATTGTTCTTACTATTTTATATCCGCATACAAATCGGGAGAAGTTTATTTCAGCTTCATATCTTTTAGTTTTTTGAGTAATAGCGACAGTTTTTGTGTGTACCCAAATTTCAAAAATAACTTGAATGTTAAAGGGGTAAAATTTTCAAAATATTTGTTACTCTTACAAATGCAATTTTAAAAGGAATTAATGTTTGTATTTGTATTGATGAATAATTTTTATTGTTACCAGCTGATAAAAATAAAACTTTCGATAAAAAGGCTCTTACGCAGATTTCTAATTATTCTAAGCTCAGCATCTATTAAAAAGGATAATAGTAAAAAAAATAAATTTAAAAAAGTAAAATTTTTAAACTTCAATTTATTAATTTCTAGAAAATATAGTTTTTAATCGCACTCGGTCAAAGAAAAATTAATATCATCTTGTAAAAATTTGTTTCCCTCAATTTTAGCATTCCAAAGTATTTTAAATGCTAGTGTTCTACATAAATTCTGTTAGTGTTACAAAAACAGTGATATTTGATATTTTCTCTTTTCCAGTATTTTTTTTCTCGTTATAATAAATAAATTACCCAAGGTTTTACATAGTGTGCTCTTTAAAAAAATATTAATATACTTCGTTTTTGTAACAAGAAAAATAGTTTTTGATACTTGCTCTCTTCAAGCAAGGATTTTTTCTTCTTACCATAAATAAATTTAATAAGCTTTCATATAATTCATTAGAACGAAATTTAATATTTCTTTTAGGGGATACATTACGATTCAATTGATAAAAGTCGATCAAAAAGTCAAAATTAATTTTTTTAGCCTAAATTATTTTTTATATATTTTTTACTTATTCACAAGTTTTAAAGTTCTAAGTTTAAAAAAATGCAGAGTTTTGATAAATTTTACGTTTGTTTTTATTCACATCCCAATGGCAAATCAAAACTTTAAACTGACTTATCTCGGAAATATAAAATAACTAGTTTGTCTTTATTTAAAATGCTAAGGATTTTTTCTATTGGGCCTAGTACTTGGAAATTTTTTTCACTTGTTGCTAATAGTACATAAATAAAAGTTGGTATCCATTTTTTAATCAAAGCAGTACTTATTTTTAAAAAAATATATAATAGAATTTACACATTTTTCAAGCAATTTTCACTAAGTATTCATAAAAAAAAATCATTGTACGAATACCAATCATGTGATCACAAATCCCAATACTAACTTTTGTTATATAAAGTTTGACGTACTTGTAAATCAAATTTTATACATGTAAGTTATTTTTTGTAGGAGTAGTAGTTTAAAATCACTTCATAAGTTTCAAGTTTTTCCCTTAAAAATTAAATGATTAATTTCTTATGAAATTTTGAACACAAAATCTGCCTTACATCATACAGGCCCATAGGAGGCAACCAAAAAAGTTATTAAAATCAGTAAATTAAAAAAAAATGTATAAATCGTACCTTGCCTTTTAACTGAAATGGACCGGTCTTGGCATTCAACTTGCATCGATAGGTGAATTCTGTACCTTGAAGACCCTGTTTAGGTTTAACCACCTAATTGGATAAACTTTTCAAATGACACCAAGAATGCTGCCAATGAATTTTAGTTTGCATCTCTAGCACTGCATAAAGAAAAGAAGAAACGCGTCTTCTATAAAAGCCTTTCATAAATTGTCTGAAACCTACGTAGTATATATTACGTCATGTGTATTGAGGATCAAGATAACATATGACCATTTCATTTTACCTGCGAAAAACTGCAATAAAAATGGAGAGGTAAGACGTAATTGTACAAACTAATTAAAATTTTTAGAGCTTAGATTAATTGCAAATACATACCAATTGCATACCTTTAATTTTATTGCATAGTTTGTGCATATGAATCTACAAAGATGTTTAAATTTCAAAGTAAATAAAACATATCAGATATCTAGATCTTCATTATGTACTTCCATCACTCATGTGTCACATTGTAATGATTTTAGTACCCATTCCCGGAGAAATGTTAGCCGTCTCCAAATAACAGTAGTAAATCTGAGAACGCGTAAAATTATAAGACTCAAATTCAAGTCTTAAATCAAAATGATTTTAATGACTTAATCAGAAATCTTGGTCTTATTTTACCTAAACCTACTTATTTAAGTCCTCTCACAAGCATTGGAATTTGGAGGAGAAAAGTGTGAAAATCGTAAATTACACGAATCACTATCAAACGGTTTCCAACCTTTTCAAGCATCAAGTAAGATTTAGTTTCAGCTGTAATATAACCAGTCTGAAAATGAATTGAAATTGATTATAGTCCAAATGAGTGGGTCCTATTATTGACCATTCATCAAGAACTCTTTAGGCCATGGCTCTTCACAATGAAATACATGCCCCTATCTCTTCAACTGACCACCTCAAAGACGTCTTCAAACAGGATTGCAACAGTATGAGTGATCACTCGTTTCGTTGCATAATAATGTATAAATATAAAATAATTGCTGAATATTTTAAAGATAGGGGTTCTAATGAGTTTCAAGACGGTTTTGTCATGTTTCCTCGTTATTTTCACCTTTGGGACTGCAGAAACACCAAATTCACTGGAATTCGTGTAGATTGCCAACACAGGTTCACTGTGAACAATAACTGTGAAAGTGGTAGTGATTGGTAGACTTCACAAGAAATTACAAATGCATCTATTCCATATTAATTTAGACTT
>BMAO01004468.1:0-19580 GCA_019973975.1 Trichonephila clavata
TTATTTTTAGCAATTTAGCCTTTTTTTTGTATCTCAAGATGCTTTCGTTGAATTCGTTGATACCGAATCCTACGTGCACCTAATTTTTAAAGCATGGCACACAATTAAACCTGGTTCAATACCACAATGTTTTAAAATGATTCATTTGCTACATGGCCCATATTGAATTGTGCAATTGCCATATTTACCCCTAATTTTAGAGTTTTTAACTCCACAAACGTAGATTTTGGAATGACTAACCATATGGTATTATTAACTGACTCATTGGGGTTTTGAGTCTTTCCATGTAGACATTTTTTAATAACCTAGGGTCAGGTAAATCTCTAACAATTGGCTTAATTTCCTTCATGAGGGGAAATGGCACATGGGTCTGTTTTTATGGTCATAATGCTTTTCGCTTTCCACTTGAGTGTAATAAGGATTCAGGGCAAGTATTGGTGAAAAACCTCTTGAATCTCCATCACCCAAATATTTTGTGTAACGAATGTCATAATGAGCTTCGGATCTTTCAAATATCGCCGTTACACCTTTCACTTCCATGCCTTCACTTGTTCCACTATAGCTTTCAGCTTTTGCTTTCTGAAACTTGCACCATCAATTTGTACCCGAGGGACACAATCCATGTTGAGGGCTCTCATTTGTAGACAAAAGATGGAAATAAACAGCCGAAACAGCAGTTTTCATGTTGTGTAAATCATTGATATTGTTTCTAATGGCCATACCATAATACCTTTGAATTTTTAAAATTAAAATGTCGGTGAGTCGGTTGAGTCCACATAGGCTTCTTCCATCACTTAATTTTTTTCCTCTGTTTTTTCTCTTGAGATTCAAAAGACGAGTACCCATACACTTTTGGATATGCCCAACGCACTAATTTTTTCCACTTGAGTGTCATAAGGATTCAGGGCAAGTATTGGTGAAAAACCTCTTGAATCTCCATCACCCAAATATTTTGTGTAACGAATGTCATAATGAGCTTCAGATCTTTCAAATATCGCCGTTACACCTTTCACTTCCATGCCTTCACTTGTTCCACTATAGTTGGCAATACATGATGGTTCATGAACAGAGTTAAATGCAGTTTTGCACCGACAATGTTTCGAAAACACTTCAAAGTCAATAACTTTTCCAGTATCAACACTCGTACACTCGTAGCTGTAACAATACCATTGAGGGACTGGTATCCTCTTTTCTGCCATGAACCCTCTAAGGCAACAACAATGTCTCGTCTACCTTCTATTCGTGTTGCCTTCTCAACAGAATTTCTCATTGATTTTTCACAGGTAAATTTAGAAGAGTCGAACAACAATTCTGTATAAGAACGGAATTTTTCTGGTGGAGATGGCAAGTTTATAAGTCCACAGAATGTGTCTGCAGCTGAACGACAAATACCAACTGATATTTGAGTGAAAAAGTTTATTTTTATTCTTCAATTTAGTTGACGTATGGAAACCATGTTTTTTTTGCGCAAAAACTACAACAAAGTTCCATAAAAAGATCACAAATTAACTCTTTTAGATGCCTCCAATGAGATGGAATGGCCACAGTTTTTACAAACAGAAAAGTTCAATAAAGCTTTATTCATAAATTTAATTCTATTAAACATTTTTTTTCATTACTTCCTTCCATATCTTCGTATAAACTGCTGTTTGAAATAAGTTTTCGTTTTGAAGCACTTTGAATAACAGTTTCTGTGCTGTCTGGTGTGATAGCTGGAACATTTTGAGCAATCGTTTTTTAAACGCCGACATTTTTGAGTTTTTTAAATATATTTTTTAGATCTCCCTATAATTTTGTCGTAAATAAAATACCCATAAATAATTTAATGTAAAAAGTGGATTAAACAGGAAAAAAAATCTGGATAAATAAATTAGAATTCACAATTAGCAAGTTCAAGCAGGAATAATTCCATTTTACAACAAACCAAACGAAAAAAAAATAATTGTGCTGAGCTGTCTTTTCCTTTTTTCAAAGAAAAATCGTGTTAACTTTGTGTAAAAAGAAAGGTTATACTAATTGTGGACAAACAAATCGCGCTGTTATCGAAAAATTAAGCATGATGAAAGACAGGTGGTCCTCGAGGAGCACTTTCCCGCGTCAAAGAAAGTGGCTTCTTTTTAAAAAATAAATAAAAATACTTCTAACTACTGTATTTCCATAAGCAGAAATGTTTGAACTTTTCAAAAATATAAAAAAAGTCAAAATCGATCATTTTTCAAAAATTCATGTGCCAGACCCCCTTAAGCGATTTTCGTTTCGTGTTAAGAGAAAAAAATGCATGAAAATCCATAGTAGTTTGTCTAAACCATTGTATCATTTCATGTTATCCGATATTTCGCCTTAAGCGTTTTCGCGTTAAACGCGCATTTTGCTGTACTAGAATACAAATCTTACACTCATCGTTAATAGCAGACTGACAGCAATAAAAAAACTAGAGGAGAAAGGATTATCAACTGAAAACCTGCATGTCGCTTAGAAAAGCATAAAAGTTATTTTGATAAGTGGGTTGTAATTTAAGGCTTGAAGTAAAATTCGCTAAAATTATTTTGGTATTCTGTATTACTCTTAACTTGGAAGTAAGTACTTGGGTTTTTCTTGTATCAAATGTTAAGGAAAAAACACAGTGAACTTCATAACGTGAAAAGAGTAATAATAGTACTTTATTGAAAATTTTCATATCTGAAACGTGATATGAATATTCCAAAAATGCATTTCTGAAGCAGTCTTGATTTAATAGGGTCTTGTCTCATCATGTTGTACTGAACCAGAGGAGACTTTGGCATGGATTTTTATCCCTGCAATGAAATAAAAGGAATTCTAATAAAACTGAAAAAAGATAGTTATGAAAATGGTACACATTTTTCTTTAAAATGAATGCAGAATAGGGGGAATATTAATAAATTCGTTTTATTTACCGTGTTTTGGAGATTAAAATAAAAATTGCGGGCTAAGGTTTGCAGCCCCTGGATACCGGTGTTTCTTCAAATCTCGAAATCCTGAGATTAAAATAACTACAGTGGTGGCAAAAAGTCATGAACACAATTTTTATACAAGCGAATTTTGCGCCCAGTTATAACATATGCTTCCCCCATTTGGGGGTTGCAGCCACCACTCACATGAAAAGAATACAAATAGTCCAAAATAAACTACTCCGCATCATAACGAGCGCACCTTGGTACGTTCGAAATGATGTGATACACAACGACCTACAAATGGAGCCGATATCTAGCTACATCACTAAATTATCTAGAAGTAGTTTTCTCTCAATCGAAACACACGACAACCCCATCATCAAAGCTCAAACACTTTTCACGTATCCCCACCCTAAAATTAACTATGCTTATTCTAGCACGAAGTGGAGAAATCCGCTCCTCCCACCCTAACACAACAAATAACTCATTCATACACTTGTAACTTGTCACACTAGCTTCCCGCTGCATCCTAACAGGTGGAGAGAGAGAAACAGTCGTTCGACCACTACTTTCTTTGATTGCTGACGCAATCCTCCCATTTTCCTTCCTTGCGCTTCCTCCAGTTTCCTCCCGGTTCGTCCGCTTTGCGGGCCACTGCCGCTTGGGAGCCACTTCCTCCGCTCCCCACGCCGGGGGCCACTTGATTTGTAACATTTTCAGTCATGGTCTCTATTCCTCTCAATTTGGGTAAAAGCGCTGCGCGCTGAGGCCCGGTACGTCTAATTTTAGTTTAGTTTAGTCATGAACACACTAATTTTTAAGCGTAATTTTTGTGTTGGACACAAATCGCACACACTTTTCGCTGACATTACAGGAATGATATTTGAAGGCCAAACTGTCATATTGTGCTCAAGTTATTGTACTTTTATTGTCTTTGAGGATCGACAAATGGCATGTAGAACATTTTCTTGCTTATGTCTTTTTTAATAGGTCCGCTTTGCGTCTTGTAGTACACTTGTAGTTTCATATCTTTTTGATGGGTTTTTTAAGAAGTATTTTGAAAATTCTCCTTTCATTTCAAACATTTCATGTTGTCGCTTTTCTCAAATTTAATTTAGCTGTCATAATTAATATCCATTATTTCATCAGATGCTTCCCTTGCTTAATTAGTTTCAACTTCATCTAATAAAGATCGCAGATACCCATTTTTATATATATATTCTGTTCAGTTACATTAATAAACCACAATGAATCGCTCAACACAGCAATCCAAACCACTAAGTCATTCACAGGAAAAAAGCAGCCTGTTCATAGAAAATATTTTGGAACAAAAGTGGTCGCGTGGGAAATTCAGTCACTCCAAGATTGTAAAAAACGTTTGCCACTCCCAAAAAAAAAAGAGGGAGATATGTGACAAATGCATTTTAGTTCCCATGAAGACTGTCATATAAAAGGACACCGACAAGTTCATTGGTAACAACTAAACACTTTTCCTAGAATTAAAGATTTCGTGAGCCTGGAGTGACTCTGTGCCCCGCACAACCACTTTCGGATTAAAAAAAAGAGTCCTTCGATTATCTTTAATGCTCTTAAACATTTATTAAGTATACTATAGTTAATAAGTAACTAAAAATAACTAAGAACTATAAATAAGTACACAAATAAAAATGACAAGTAACAACTATAAGAGGCTATCCACACTTAACACAAATAAACTTGAATAAAAACAAAAGTTATTAAAAAAATTAATAAGTTTATCTCCTACCTAACAGGTTATATTATAATATTAAGTATACAGATTGATGAAAGTTAAAACACAAGATATCTACAACGTAAATATAAGAATTTTCCACGGTAACACACTATCAGATAAAAATGTTTGCCATTGCATCACGTGATTCCAACCTGGTGCCATTTGTCTGTGAATTTAGTCTATTTCCACTGAATATTAAATGTAAAAAATTAAAATGCGTCAAGTACTCAGAGTTTAAAGTTGGTTCGTTAGATTATTTTTTCAATATATTATTATCAATACTAAAAAAAATTATTGCACAAAAAAATTAATTCTACGTATATATTTCATTAAAAAAATACAAATTTTTTAAAACTTAATTCTTAAAAAAAAATTGTTTTTTAAATTTCAAAATATAATTTGGACAAAAAATTTAATCCCGGCATTACAGTGGTGGCAAAAAGTCCTGAACACACTCATTTTTTAGGGTAATTTTTGTGTTTGACTTCATTTTTCGTTGTGAAATTATCGCACTATCTTAAATATTGTCATGATTTAATGTATTTTTTATGCTGATTTCAAATCTACTATTAGTTTCTTAATGACTAAAATATCTTTTGTAGAAAAGCTGCCTGAACACAATAATGTGAAATATATGCAGAATAAAACAATATAGAATAACATAATATGCAAAGAAAAATAACACGAAAATTGACAAATACGGTATATTTAATAAGCATTTTGAAAATTACATTGTTGTCACATGTTAGAAAATCAATATTTTATGGGCCAGCCGTTTGCTTTATTTACGGCTCTACATCTTTTTGGCATGGAGTGCACCAATTTAAAAAGAAGATCTTTCGTGACAATATGGTTGAAGGAAAATATTAAAGCTTCAATTAATTCACGTTTGCTTGAAGGTTTTTCTTTGAAATTTCATAACCAATTATAAACCATAAGTTCTCTATCGGATTAAGGTAGGGAGACTGTCCTGGCCAGTTCATTCTATTCACAGTATGTGAAACCACGTTTCACAATATGACAGTTTGGCCTTCAAATATCATTCCTGTAATGTCAGCGAAAAGTGTGTGCGATTTGTGTCCTTTATTAAAGTCACGCACATTTTTGAAACTTCTTGGTTCAGTTTTGATTCATTTTTTTTCTCAAATTGTGACGGGTGCTTACGCGTTTCACTAACCTTCTCTTAAATTCTATATATTTTATTTATTTCAACCAATCTCCACCGGGAGCCAAAAGTGGGACTTATTCAAATGAGATTTTATATAAGTTCGGGTTTAGCGAGTTATAAAATTGTGACGGGTGCTTACGCGTTTCACTAACCTTCTCTCAAAATCTTTTAAATTGTATTTATTTTAACCAATCCCCGCTGAGAGCTAAAAGTGTGACTTATGCAAATAAGATAGTTTCGGGTTTAGCGAGTTCGAAAGAGATATAAAAGGGAGAAATGAAATGAAGAGATGAGGATGACTACGTGTTTTGATAGAGGAGTTAACTACGTGATTGATTAAGAAGGTGATTCTAGGAGATTAGTTTAACTAAGTGAAGTTTGTTAGCTGAAGGAAGATTATTGAAAAAGATTCATTAATTCGGTTCGGACGTAACTGAAGATATCAAGGATTGAAACCGCTCCATAGATTCTACAAGTATTCAAGATTCCTGTCTTAAAGAGATATCAGGTCTGTGATTTTTATAGATTAGATTTAAATGCGTAGTTTGATTGTATGCGTTATTCCCCGTGGTATCAGTTAGTGTTCCGTCGTTCATAATTGAATTCTGATCTCACTCCACTATAATTTGTTGTTCTTAAAGTTTGATTAATATTTGTGTATTTCTATCATAAGGAATAATAAATAATAGTGATTTATTATTTATGTAGTTATTAATTATGAATCCAACATACCCAAATTTAGATAATGTGCAAAGAGGAGTTAATAACCGTAGGGGTAGTGAGAGACTACGACACTGGCGCCCAAACGAAATACCGGAATTAAGAGCAGGTGCAGGATTTAGAGTTTTGCCGGAGTTATTTTTTTCGGGTAAAGAAAATGTGTCTGAGTTTATCAATAATATTGACGACAATATAGCCTACTATGAAATACCGGCGAATCTATCATGTGCATATTTAAAAGGTCATTTAATTGGGAGAGCGTTAGACTGGTTTGAGGTAATTGGGTTCGAGTGTGTAAATGAAGAAGCGACTGCATTTGCGACACTTAAAAAGAAATTATCAGATAGTTTTCCGGTAATACGGAATAAATCAGAGCTAGAAGCTCAGTTTTTTTCATCAAAACAACGGAGAGGTCAAGCCCCGTCAGACTTTATTTTTCAGCTGTTAAAAATTCATAAAATTCTGAATTTGAATTATGATGAGTTAAAATTGATTGATCACATAGTAATGCGACTAGAACCCCAAATAATGGATTATTTAGAAGTTCGAAACCCCACAACGAAAACTCAATTGATAGAGTTGGTAGACCGGTATGAGGAACGTCATAGCTGCAGGGAAAACCAGGGTTCGAGTAATAATTTTGCTAGACGAAGTTGGGATGTGAGTAGGAATCCTGAGGAAAGAAGGAATAATAGAAATTGGAGAGATACTGGGGTCGGAAATAGTCAAAATGATCAAAGAGGACTAGGCAGGGGTGCGAATAATTTTTCTCGTCGTAATTATCAAAATCAAGGATTCGAGGGTGGAAATCGCTACAATCAGCCCAATCAGAGAACAGACCGGTATCAGAACCGTAGGATGGTGGTTAGGAAGGGTCCTAATGATGATTCAGCAAAGCAGAATTGGAGGCGTGTTGATTGCAACAGCGAAAGGCAAAGAAATGCCAATTTAAACTTCTAAGCGATCGTGTTGCGGGAGGTAAACGATCGCTAGTTAAGTCAAATCCTCCTAATAGAATTAAAATTAATTCATTGCGATTATCACCAGTTGAACTTCCGTATGTGCCGATTCTTTTGCATGATACATTTCTAAAAGCGCTCTGGGATACAGGTGCGGAAAAGTCGTTTATTTCAGAAAAAACGTACCGGTCATATTTTTCTTTCTGTCCTATTAAAAAATCGTTAGCTGAAGTAGTTACAGCTCAAGGGTCACAATGCAGAAATTTAGGCACAGTTGAGTTGAGAATTAAAATAAGAGAATTTTCGAAGTTGTGGAAATTTCATGTGATTGCTGAGATGCAAGATCCATGCATCATAGGTGTTGATTTTATGTCACATGCAGGGATTACTTTTGATTTTGTTAAAAAATCGTTAATCATTCCGGATTCGCAAATTGAGAAATTGGCAATTTCGGACGAACCGGTACGGATAGATTTATTAAGGACTAAGTTAAAGGCAGGGCAAAAACAAAAGTTGGCGAAATTTAATGTAGAATGGGAACATCGCCCAGGTATGCAAAATTTAGTGGCTGATATGTTGTCTAGAAACCCGTTAGAAAGTAATGAAGAACCAAAGGTGTCTTGTGCGGTGATTAGATCGTTAGTATTATCGTCTAGAGAACAGTTGAGAGAGGAACAGAGAAATGACCCGGAACTAGGGCACATAATGAAGTATTTGGAAAATCCGGACGATAGTTCTGTTAATGAATCGATCTGCAGAAATTTGTCCAATGACTTTAAAATCGTTGACGGTTTGCTATATTATGCAAAATATACAACCACACTAGGTGAATTAAGGGTATTTATACCTAAAACATTACGTAAAGATGTTATGCGAGAATTTCATGACTCGCCGATGGCAGGTCATTTAGGCAAAAAGAAAACCTACATAAATTAAAGGACGCGTGTTATTTCCCGTACATGAGGAAATACATTTATAAATATGTAGCAACCTGCGACCAATGCCAAAAAGTTAATTATAAAAACGGATTACCAGCTGGTCAATTAATTCCGATAATAACGAATTTTCTGAATGAAATCGTGTCTTTAGATTTGTTAGGCCCATACCCTGCAACTAGTCCAGAACGCTATAGATTTATTTTAGTAATTACAGATAATTTTTCTAAATGGGTTGAAATAGTTCCCTTAAGGAAAGCTTCGGCTAAAGCAATCGCCAATGCATTTTTTGATAATTATATTGCGCGTTATGGAGCTCCTGTAAAGTTAATTACCGACAACGGCCCCCAAATGATATCCGAAGTTTTTGAGCAAGTATGTCGCAGATTGCACATAAAACACGTTAAAACTGTGGTATATCGTCCACAAGCTAATCAAACAGAAAGAGTTAATCACACTCTTTTAAAAATGATTTCGAGTTTTGTCGCGGATAATCACACTAACTGGGATCAATTTCTGCAAGAGTTCGGTTATGCGATTAGGACAGCAGTACATGAGACAACGGGTAAAACACCGGCGGAATTATTTTTAGGTCGAAATTTAATCACCCCTTTTCAGAATTTAGTTATGGTAACTGATGGATCAGATTTAGTTTGTGGGAACATAGAAAGGTTGTTTGAGGAGGCTAGAGTTCATACAAAGCGCCAGCAAAAGAAGTGGGCGAAGTATTATAATAAAAAGAGGCGTGAAAATAATGTGAAAGTTGATGATCTAGTATTAGTTCAAACTCACCCGTTAAGTTCAAAATGTAAAAAAATAGTAGGTAAATTTATGCCAAAGTTTGAGGACCCATATAAAGTTCTAAGTGTAAAAAATAATAATAATTTAGTAATTTTAAAATTTGGTAAAAGAATAACGGTTAATGTGGACCAGGTGAGAATTTACCATCAAAGAGAAGACAGTGTTGCCGAATCGGAAAGTGACACTAGTAGTGATCATGGTGCAGTGACATCAGTCAGGTCGGATGATGCGCAGTCGACATTGGTGCAATCGGAGAGTGATGGGGGTTGTCGTAAAGGATCGAAATCAGGAAATGTAAATGGTAGTAGAGATATAGTTGCGAATAGACGCGATGGAGTGGAGGTGAGAAAAAAACGTGGACGGACGGAATCTGCTGTTTCTTCGGGGGGTGGTGTATGCAATTTCAGGAAAAGGAGACCTTTATACACTGAAAGAGAGAAAAGAGGAAGACCAGACTCTTGGAGGGAAAACGTGCAAAAGAAGAAGAGACCAGAGTCCCAGGTAGATCGCGAAAAAAGAAAGATTTCCTCGTCAATGCCGTCTCGTCCCTCCAGAAAGCGGTATAGAAAGGTGGAAGAAAATAGTTCTGAAAGAGCAGTTCCAGGACCATCCCACAGATTCAAGTACAACAGACCTCATCTGGAAAGGAGCTGTCCATACAATCTTCGGAGCCGACGTCGAGTGGACAACAGCCAAGTTCCAGTTCTCACAAATGAAAACAACGCCTCAGCAGGAGCATATCAACTTCAAGGGACTCGATGGAAGAGGAGACCAGAAGGTTGGAGCGCAGAGTGGACAACCCTAGGACAAGGTCATCCAGCACAGAGGCTATGGTTGGAGACAAAGCATATGCAGATTGGATCTAAAGACTAGCCAGGTTGTATAATTCTAATTTGTTTATTTTTCCTCTGACAGACAGTTCGGAGTATTTTCTATGTGGGCTAGTCTAATTTTTTTTGTAAAATTAACGTACAAAAGTGTCACTGAGTTGTATGCATTTTCATATCGGTTGAAAAGACTTTTGTATTTAATTTTTTTCCAAATTGTGGAAAAATATTTGTTGAATTGCAATTGTTTTGCTACACATTAAAGACGAGGCTTTATATGTGAGATTACTTGTATTGTTTGTTGTAATATATTCTATGTAAAAAATGTATATATTTTTGTGTGTAATTATTAAGATGTATAAGTAGTGTCTGGTTTCTGGGCGCGGCGTAATTAGGAATACTAACAAAAAACATTAACAGCGCAGCGCGATTGATTGGGAATTTTTGAAAATGAAACCAGATAAAGGTTAAATTGTTATGAAACTATATATATATAATATAATGTATGCCATATTTTATGTCAATAAGGAAGTTGTATAAAAGTTCTGTGCATTTAATGTCATGTTTTAGAAAAATTGACAAGGTTTCCTTTCAGGGCAGCAGTCCCTGAACATAGTGATGCGATGAAAACTTTGATGTCGTGAGAAGATATTAATGTAAAATTTTATTTATATTAGCACTTAAGTAAAGTGCATGATCAGGGTTTTTTCCTTGAAAGGTTTTCCCCTGATCTTCGCCCGAATGGGATGCACTGTAGGGATTATAAATGTGTACAAGAGCAATAAATTGGAGTGGAGTACCCCTTTTGAGTAGTCATTTCTGTGTGTTAGTTTAATTAAAGTTTCTAACTTAGAGAGTTAAAACTTTCTACAAGTTCAGTATTTTCAGGCATTATAAAGTTCGTGAGTTAACTTTTTACAAGTTCATTATTTTTAGGCATTCTAGAGTAGTTAAAATTTTGTGCAAGTTCAGTGTTTTTCAGATGTTAGGTAAATTAAGCGAGTTCTTGCAGGTCGTTTAGACCTTCAATAAGTCACGCTTTTTTTCTCGGAGGGGGGTTGTGACGGGTGCTTACGCGTTTCACTAACCTTCTCTCAAAATCTTTTAAATTGTATTTATTTTAACCAATCCCCGCTGAGAGCTAAAAGTGTGACTTACGCAAATAAGATAGTTTCGGGTTTAGCGAGTTCGAAAGAGATATAAAAGGGAGAAATGAAATGAAGATATGAGGATGACTACGTGTTTTGATAGAGGAGTTAACTACGTGATTGATTAAGAAGGTGATTCTAGGAGATTAGTTTAACTAAGTGAAGTTTGTTAGATGAAGGAAGATTATTGAAAAAGATTCATTAATTCGGTTCGGACGTAACTGAAGATATCAAGGATTGTAACCGCTCTATAGATTCTTCAAGTATTCAAGAATCCAGTCTTAAAGAGATATCAGGTCTGTGATTTTTATAGATTAGATTTAAATGCGTAGTTTGATTGTATGCGTTATTCCCCGTGGTATCAGTTAGTGTTCCGTCGTTCATAATTGAATTCTGATCTCACTCCACTATAATTTGTTGTTCTTAAAGTTTGATTAATATTTGTGTATTTCTATCATAAGGAATAATAAATAGTAGTAATTTATTATTTATGTAGTTATTAATTATGAATCCAACATACCCAAATTTATATAATGTACAAAGGGAAGTTAATGACCATGGGGGTAGTGAGAGACTACGACAAAGAGATGAATGTTTAAAGCACACATCGATTGAAAAGACTAAAACAAACACAGTACGTAACATGAGACTTCGGAATAATAACTAATAGAAAATAACTTTGGGCAAAAAACATCTTACTGGGCTACACTACTTTAAAAGAGGACAAATATCAAAAAGAGAATGAAAAAAAAATACTTTCCGTATATATAAATAACAATATATCAATAAGATTTCTAAAAGTAAGATATGTTCACTACTATAAATGCCATATACCGATGGTAGAAAAAAAAATATTTGTTATGTAAATAACCTATGACGCAACACAGTGAAATGATTTCAATCCAGTAGTAGCCGGTTAGTTTACCACAGCTACACGACAGTTATTGGGACAAACTCGTTGCCTTACAAGTCTTTCAAGTAGAAATCAAAATGTAGTAATCCTATTGTTTCCACAATGATCTTTGAAAAAATTGAGATTCAAAATCACGACACGACTCCTGCCATGAAACAAGAAATCAAAATTATAAGGTATAAGTTGGTATTCTTAATCATTAATAAACGAAACTCTTTGGGCTGCTTTTATTACATAAGCGGCAGTAAAAACGTGTAGGATATATTTCCAAGAATTTTGAGCCCTTAGAAAATCTGCCGGACCAAGATCGATCTACAGTGAAAACTTGTTATTTATGTGAATTCGCACGTTGCTTGAAAGAAATCAAGTGAAGTTGGCAGTGGGGAGAAGTCAGTGAATGTTGAATCTATAATTGCTGAAGCTACCTTGGTTCAAGAAAAAGGACCAGACGCGTAAAATTAGGACGATTTGACTGCAGCGGACTTAAGTACTGAATCATCTACTCAAAATATTTCAGTTAGTAACTAAGCTCTTCGCTTCAGTTGAAATCTGATAGTCGCAATATAAAAGTGTTTAACTTTATAAAAATGTCTCTTCAAATTCGGCGCACCCACACAAATCCACAGGCAAGAGTTCGCAACAAGTACCCTCAACAAATAAAATTTCGAATAGCAAAGAAATAATTAAATAAAAAGCAACGTCGATACATATGTTGTTCAAATAATACGAGGATTCATTGAATGAGCATATTGAACAGCTAACTGTTGATTGAGTATATATCTTTTTATACTATATTTTCATTCCAGGGAGGGTAACAGTGAAATTTTGAATTCAAATTTGGGATCAGAATAACTGAAAACGGTGTTGCTGAATTAGTATTGTTCAGTGTAGTCTCAATGAAAACAGCAAAGATCAAATCACAAGACACAATATAAAAGCAAATGACTTTTATGAGACAGTAGGTTTCAAAATATTCAGTGATAACATAAAAGGTATGATATTGTTACATTAGTTCTAACATGCAGAATATATTTTAAAACTTTAGCTATAGCCTAAGTAAATTTAGGGACTACATTTATGCAAGCAATTTTTCTTTGTGAATGCAGTTTTTGTCAATCATTACTTCGCATGGAAATTAGATTGCATTGGTTAACCTAACAAAATCAGATTGACAAGAGCAGCAATATCTGTCGAAAAAATTTTAAGTAACATAACGTAAGTTTTAATGGCACAAAAGACGAAGAATTTTACTATAAACTCGTAAGTGAATTGGTAGTGTGAAATTTTCACAATAATACGAGCAAGCTATAAACAGGAGCCATAGTGCTATTAGCTCTAGAAATAAAAAAAGTGTTTAGAGACCAAAGTCTGGTTTATTTTCATAACAAGAGTTTCACACAAATATCTTTTTAGTCATTGTGGGCATTAGTTTGAAGGAAATATATACATTACTTACAACACTATTTAATATAAAACATGTGATAAACAAATATTATGTAGACATCTTACATCGATTTTGCAAATGAATGAAAAGCTACATCTGTAATAAAAAAAAATTATCACGTAATTATCGTTAATGTCGCGATATCAGACTTTTTGGAAAAAAATTACGGCAGTCAAGATATTTGAAACGGGCTGTATTCACGCGCGCAATTCTCTAGGGAAAATATCTGTATGACGTAATATGATTATAAAACCACTTTCTGTAAAGGAACCCCAATTTATGTTAATGAGAATTGCTAGTTCAAGTCAAGTGAAGTAAAACATAGGATGGCGATAGTTGTCATAAGGAATCTACGGAGTGAAGAGAATAGTTGAAACTAGCGGGGTTCTAGAGAAAGAATCTAATGAGTCATTTTAGCACGCTTAATATTACCGAGGATCTTGGATTCCCAATATATATAAAAGTGATGAATCTATTATTATAAATAGATATTTAAGTTAGAAATTCACCTGATGGCTTCGGTCGCTTTTTGAGAATATAAGTGTTTGTTTTATGAATATGTCTTTTCCTTCCGTGGACATATTCTGCAGAATTCCTTCGGTTTGAACTCGCCCAAGAAACATTCGCGATGTAGTGACATTTCAGTAGTGCTTTAATAGAAAACCCTTGATACTGCTTTGGATTCTTGCTTCAATATTAATGGGAATAGAATTCTTTTGAATACGGTCTGAAAAACAATAAAAAAAAAAAAAAGGTCCGAAAATATCTCTGAGAAAATCGTCATACCACAAAAATAATAATAAATAGAGATTTTTATAATCTAGATGTTCTTAGAGTGATTTAAATACAATTTAATGGTGAATAGACTTCTTTATCCTAAAGATGACATGTCATCCAATTAAGAGTTCTCCGAACGAATGTGTTTGCTCAGCTTCTTCACCTATACTTTTCAGACATCACCTGAATCAATTCATTAACATCTCAAAAAGCTAACATATCATTAGATTGCATATTTAAGAGTTTTCCCATATTTCTATACACAGTACATAAACCAGGTGAATGACAGACCTAAAATATTGGAAATATATGTAGGAATGAGTCCCCTATTTATTTTTAACTTGACTAGATCGCAGTTTGTAAACAATTTTAAATTGGATCAACATGAAAATTGGAATAAAGCATTTCTATTTTGTTTTTAATGACTCAACATTTCGTTTTAGTACTAATCAAAAACAGAGAAAAAGTTTTCCTTAAAAATAAAGTATTCTATTAGATATTACTAAAACCTTAATGGAGTGCAATTTGGTTGTTGTCAATTATTGAATCTTATGAATTTTAAGTAAAAAAATTATAAAACATTTTCTTAATACAATGTGTCAGTTGTATTTAAACAAATGCACAAAAAAATCCACTACTCTTCCAGATACATGGAGCAAAACAAGCAGAAACAAAGTCTTTCAATGTTGAGTTTTTAATTGGGAAAAATGTATAAACACGAAATCCATCATTATTAACAAATTTGTTTTTCTCGATAAAAGGAAAAAGATAAAACTTTATATATATATATATACTGTAAATTATCACCCAAAAGATTTTATTCACAAATATCATAAAAATCGCACATTTCATACAATCACACGATAATTTATTTTTGTATTTTAATTTCCCAACTAGTTTTAGGCCTTTTTAACAAAATTAAAATGACGAATGCAAAGAGTTTTCCCACCTCATTAATAATTTTTTTGATTCCATCAAAAAGAAAAAAAATTTCAACTGATATTAACTCATTAAATTTCATTTGTGGGAATTGATAAACGTCAAACAAAACAATCCTTTTTAAGCACAAAAATTTTTTCTTTGTGAGTTCTTTCTCTCAATCAGATAAACATGTTTCTTTCCCTATTGATCAATCCTCTTGATTGAGTATTAATTCCGGCAGTCATAAGTGCATTCGCAAATACATTAAAAAAATTCGGAATTTTGTATCGCACTGTCATTATAGATTTAGTGAAGTGATGGGAATTTATACAAACCTAATTATATATATATATATATACAGGGTGTCCAGCCTTAATTTGATCCAACAGCTAATTCCAGAACCGTTCGGTTTAGATATGCACTTCCAATTTGAAAAATGTTTTAAAAAAGGTAAAGAATGTTTTTCATGCTTTGCGAACCAAAAAAAATAACCCATTTACAAAAATTAAATTTTTATACGGTCCCCAGGTCCTATCACTTGTATTTAGAACAAGATGCAGTACACAAAAACAAAGTTAACACAAAAAGTTTCATTTTATTAAGATAAAAACTGGCCGCGCGAGTTATGCCTACATAAATTTGAAGCATCAGAGTTGCTCAAAAAAGGGGGTCGTATATAAATTGAGTTTAGAGAACAGTAATTCACTATTTACAGAAAGAGCGAAAGAGAAACATCATAGAAAAATTAAAACATCGTAGTAAACATCATAGATTGACAATTTGTATTGCTGTATGGCAAACAATAAAAATTAAATTAAAGAAATACAACTTGTACCGAAAAGATTAAAACACCTTGTTTTAACAAATAGCAGCAAAATAATATAGGATTTGCCGTTCAAATTATAGCATAATGTGGAATGATGCGCCAATCATGAATCAGTGGCTTTATTACATCAGAATGACCAAATTAACAAATAATGGTGAAGGCACGAGACAAGGAAATACGTCTATGACAACTCCCAGTTTTATACAAGCACTGAAGAGCACGGGCAATTGTGCAATAAAATGGATGTCTTCGAGTGGGAAATTTAATGGCATAAAGTCTTGCCACCTCTCTCTTATTTCGATTACACTGCCCATAAAACAATACCATTTCGCAGTATTCTTCATTTGTATACATCTCGTTCTCCCGTACTAGAATTCGTTATACTAGAATACGACTGTATGCAATTGCAAGCGACTACACAACAGATTTTTAACGTTCGTCATGATCAGCAAAAACGCAGTAAATCAGACTGAAGCTGCAGCATATAAGTCTATTTTTTGGAACTGCTTTTGAAATGTTTTCTTCGTCCAAAATATTTTTTTTTTTATGTTTTACACGTACACAGAATAAATTTTATTTCTAAGTACTCATTTATTGATTTTTAACGTATCTTTTCAATTTAAAACCGATTTACATAAGAGTGACGTGCAAGAGCGAAAGTTTCCTCGCAGAGTTCCACTTAATTTCATTTTGGAGACGCCCCTTACTAGCTTCTTGAAAATTGCCCAGATAATGGATATAATGTATTATTTTTCAAAGTTCCATAACTCGGCCAGTTTTTATCGTAATAAAATGAAACTTTTTGTGTTACTTTGTTTTTGTGACTGCATCTATTTCCTAAATACAAGTGATAGGACTTAGGATCGTATAAAAAATTTAATTTTTGTAATTTTTTTGGTAAATGGGTTTTTGGTTCGAAAAGCAAGTAAAAACATTCTTTACCTTTTATTAAAACATTTTCAAATTGGAAGTGCATATCTAAACCGAACGGTTCGGGAATTAGCCATTGGGTCACATTAAGGTTGGACACCCTGTATATACATATATATATCTGGGTACTACATAACCGAACTTAAATCTCGGCAGTTAAGGAGGTAAATTCGCTTCTCGCAGTTGAAGAGCATCGATATCAGCAAATAATGGACAAGTTGATTAGAGTGATTTAAAACAAATTGGTTTGTCAAAGTGATAACATGTTGCAAAAATCTGAAACTTTTCAAACAAAAATAAAGAAAATATACAACATGCTCTGAATATATGATATGATATGAATTAATAATATCACAGTATTTGAAGCAAGATTGTTTAATAGATTTAGAATGCTATGTCACCTTCAAACTTGTCTAAAAAACAGAGTATGGTAATTGATTTAGAAGTTTACAGCAAGGATGTCAAACTCAAAAAGGCTAACTAAGGCCAAACAAAGTTTAACTTTAGGTGGGCAACAAAAAAAAATCAAGAAACATCGGTTTATTTCGAAGAATACAAAATAAACATATATAAAGAACAAGGAAAAATTAATGTTCATGTCTTAACACTTGACATCTCTTCTCTGCTACTTTCTTTCCTAGTTTTCGGGAGAATTTTTTTTATTTTATTATATATTATGAGTGCCGATATATGGACCGGGCAGCAAGAATGTTCTTTACCGGCCACGAGTTCAACACCCCTTATTTACAGAAAATATAATGAGCAAGCATATACTGCAAAAATTCGTAAGAATTAAACACTTAGTCTACATTGAACATATTACAAGTAACAAGATAACTTTTGTTCATATTTATACTTTTTACATCAATATCAAATGTAGTTTATTACTACAGTATCATTGTGTCACCCCATTAATCTTGCCACAAATATAATATTGAATTTAACAACATTGTATAAACACATTTCATATTGTATTTATATGATGCTGAATTTAACAACACTGTAGATAAATTCATTATAAAAATTGTCATTTATTTTTGAATATTTACCGTCTTTAAAGTTTAAAAGTAATGACTAGCATTTAACACACATATTTTATATTCCACAAACGACCCCAGTCAGGACATATACACTGGTGTCCAAAAGTTAAGCATAAATCGTAAAATGCGAAAAACATGGAGTAAATATTCGTAAAATTATTCCAAATTTCTTGCGGATATTAATTGGGTGAAGAAACATTGGGTTTATGCAAAACTTTTCAGTCGACTACGTCCTGTGCGAAACACCGGCGCATGTCGGAACGTGGAGAAACCGATTCACGCAGCATAGGCAGTTCAGACAAGTTTCGTGCAACTGCTGTACGAAGGAACGTTGTTAACCATCAAACAAGGTGAATGATGGCGCAAAGACGCCAATCGGTCATGTTTACGAAAGGAAGAATCGTTGGAACGCTGGAATCCTCACGATCACAAACCGAAGTGTCTCGAATTCTGAATGTGGACCAGTCTGTGATCTCAAGACTGTGGCAGAGGTTTCAAAGAATGGGAGATGTTACCCGACAACCAGTATCAGGTCGACCAAGAGTCACAACCAATCGCCATGACCTATATCTGGTAATAAGTGCGCGACGTCAGAGGGGCAGTACTGCCATAGCACTGGGTTCGGCGCTCACAGTCGCTACAGGAATACGAATATCGAGACAAACTGTTTACAGGAAACTCAATCATGCTGGCCTGTATGCCAGAAGACCAGCAGTTTGCATTCCCCTCACGTCTGAGCATAAACGCGCTCGTTTAAACTGGAGTTTGAAACATCAACATTGGAGTGTGGGCCAATGTGATTCTCGGTTTAGTCTGAGTAGTGATTCTCGGCGGGTAACGATATGGAGAGAACGTGGAACACGTTTTGAACCAAGAAACATAACGGAAATACATCATTTTCCATCAAGGGGAGTAATGGTATGGGCAGGCATCATGATGGACGGCCGCACAGACCTCCATTTCTTTGACACGGGGTCTGTGACTGCTGAAAGATACAGAGACGAAGTTCTTGAGCCTTATGTTCGCTTGTTTCGAGGTGCTGTCGGTACTGACTTCATATTCATGGAAGAAAATGCGCTATGTCACGGTGCTGATTGATGACTTCCTTGAAACGGAAAACATCTAGCGCATGTCGTGGCCTGCGAACTCCCCTGATTTAAATCCTATCGAGCATGTATGGCATATGCTCGGGAGACAAATTGCAGCCCTTTCGCACCCACCAAGCTCCGTTACAGAACTGAAAAGAGCTCTCCAAGAAGCTTGGAACCGTTTGAGCCCACAACTCATTCATCATCTCATAGCAAGTATGGTAAATAGCTGTGCAGCGTGCCTGGCTGACAGAGGTGACCACACGCCTTATTAAACTGCGGCATTAGTATTTTATTTAATGTTTTCTTTCATTTTTTCTTTAAAGTTTGAATCCTTGCTATGCTCAGTTTTCTTTCAAACTGCTACTTTGGATAGTAAAATTAATTATTATCATTCTTTTGATTTTTGCTTATTTAT